>VKOC01000410.1:0-20072 GCA_009364415.1 Spea multiplicata
TAGAAACAGCAGGGAACGGCTTTATAAATTAAACGGGGTAAATAACACCTCATTATTCTTTTAATAGCCCCACCCAGTTACATATAACCCCACCCCAAACATACATCCACACCCCCTGAATGGAAAAGCCCCCCCTGGGATCTGCTGCCATTATGTTAAAGTGTGATAACGCCACAAAAGATCCCTTTTAGGGTTTTTCCATGTCCGTGGGGTTTTGTGATCCCTGTTAGTGATTACAGTCACAGAGTACAGATTTGGAGTCACTGGTCACACGGAATCTGAAGGAGAGACCTCTGAGGTCTTCAAAGTATCAGACTCCACATCTTACGGCATGCTGGGCAGTAAAAGGTATTGCCCTGCCTTCCCGGGACCAACCCAGCGATATGCAATGTTTGGGGTTAATGCGCCCTGCGAGGAGCTGCCCCTGTGCATTACGTATGACGGACTCACCACGGTTGGCCGCAATATCGCATGATTATTATTTATATCGCACCACCATATTCCGCAGCGCTGTACAAAACAATTTGACACCTGTATCAGTTTACTGATTACTTCAATTATTTCTGCTGCCTCTACCCCCACTGGGGGTACTTGGGTGGGTCCGGGGCCCAGAAAAGAGCCTGGAGACGCGGTATTGAGGGGTTAATGTTTTAAAGCATTTCTGCCTAATTTAGGGAAGGGAGGGAATCGGCCCCCAATGGCCCATTACCCAGAGAAGCGCTGCACAGACGCCTCCGGTCTAATAATAAACTTGGATCTCAGGAGCACCGAGCCCACGCTGACCATAACAGTAATAACGGCACTAATTATTATCCGGAAAATTCCGAGTGTTACCGCACATACTGCGCGCTCCTCTTCCTGACGGATCTGGAGCAGGAGTTTCCGGGTTTGGTAAATGGGACGTGGTTAGCCAGGGACCCCCACCGGGGTAGGAGGCTCAGACCCCATAGACAGCGAACGAAGTGCCAGGAACGTTCTGCTCCCTGCCCTGTGCCCGATAGCCGCTCCACCGGCACGCTGGCAGCAACAAAGCTTTTCATATGAACCCCGCTGCAGCTTTCAGTCCAAGTCCCAGAGACTCCCGCGTGTGAGATTCACTAATCTGTAAAGTGTTCACAGGTGAGGGCATGCGAGGGCATTCAGTGTGAATTTACATGCCCTCGCCTATAACTCTCAAACTAAATTATTAAAATAAATGACCCCAATAACCAAGGGGGGAGGGCGACAATTGCCTCCACCCTGTGTGCTGTGGGGCTAGTGGTAATGGAATAACCCTTGGGTAGGCGAATGACCATTAGCCTCACCTCCTGTTGCTCTCTGACTCCAGATAAGTGAAGGATGAGGAAGTTACAGGGCTCGTTAATCTTCATCCGGTGGAAGAGTTGAGTGTTTGAGGCCCAAGTGGGTTCCGTCTGGAATCTAACACTAGAGGGTCAGAGGCTGAGATGGAACGGAAGGGAGTTTTACTTTACTGAGAGGGTGGTAGATAAGTGGAACAGCCTCCCAGCAGAGTGCCATATTCTATGTTTCTATATAAAATGCCATCTTCAGCACAGAGCCAGCGAGCGGCACAACCTTTACTTTGTTCTAGAATCCAAAAGGGTAAATTGTGAACAATTAGCTGCGATGTAAAACGTCCCCGTAATCCGCGCGGCGGGGAAAGCCACATCCGACTTTGTCTGCTACTCGGCGAAGTGTTTTGCATTTCCCAGCGTGAGACGGCAGGAAAGCAGACGGCCGGACGCGCTAAATAATAAAGAAAAACACAGAAGTGGAACAAATAGGAAAGATAATAAATAACGCAACGGCCGGCTGTTTTGCACAATTGATTTTTATTGCTCCGAGCCGCCATTGGTCACACTTCTCCTCGGACTCGTTTAAATGATGTCTCGCGGTCCTGCGGCGGTCGGGAGAGGCGAGCCGTTACCGACGTGGCTGAATGTGCTGTTTTTTCTCTCTCTCTGCAGCCGCTCCAAGAGGGCCCAAAATTAGCATGACCCCGACGCGTGCGCGGGTCGGAGATACCGTGAGGATCACCGTGCACGGGTTTCAGGTAACGCAGATAACCTGAGATGCAGAGCGGGGTCTCAGCAGAGTGGGGGTCTCAGCAGAGCGGGGTCTCAGCAGAGCGGGGTCTCAGCAGAGCGGGGTCTGGGGGTTGTTGGTCTTCCGTTCAGATAGCAGATTTTTGTTGGTTATAAAATGATTTGAGGTTTTAATAAATTGCCCTGTGAATAAATCCGTTTCTCCTGTCAGACTCACCGGCCCGCAGTCACTGGCTCATTAGAGTTCCTGTGCAGAAAGCATTGTTTCTTGTGGCTTTGTTGTCAGTTTGTTTCATTTCTTCTTGTTTTTCTGCAGAATGAGGTTTTCCCGGAGCCCCTCTTTACATGGACCAGGGTGGGCGGACGGCTGCTGGATGGCAGCTCAGAGCATGACGGGAAAGAGCTGGTTCTGGAGAGAGTGCCGGCAGAATTAAACGGCTCCATGTACCGGTGCACGGCACAAAACCCGCTCGGCTCTACAGACACGCACACCCGGCTCATAGTGTTTGGTAAGTAGGAGGAAACGGTTTAAATGCCCGCAGCTTTGACCCCTTGGGTGAGTGTGGCAGGGTATTAACCCCCAAAGCCCCAGGAGCTTCCGTTTGATAATAGATTGTATTTTAGGCGCATCGGACTGTCAGACAGCCGAGGATTATTAGAGCGCCAGGTAACGTCTCACCGTCCTCACATTAGGCGGAGGGAACGTGCGTTTTGTGCCAGACGTGGGTTTTTACTGCATCTGAAAGGATTTTTTTGTTTTATGAACCTAATTAGGAGAAGGAAATAGCGGCGACCGCCAGTAACGCGCCCCGCGCCGCAGAGCTCGATTCCCCCATCCGTGTAAATCACATTCATAATGAGCACTTTTATTACACGAAGGCCGAGCGCACCGACCGGCGATATATATCTCCTTACGGCTCCTTATGGGGGGGGGGCACAATACTTTAGGCCACAACCCAACCAAACGGGACTGGCTCTTAAAATGGGGCAAAAATTCTTCAAACTGATCCTAAGCACTAAAAACACTTGACGTGTTTGGCGAAATCCCTGTACCGGTTACACAGCCGTTCCTGCCGGGTCCATGCAGCTCTCCGGCGTGTTTTGGGGTGGAATAACTATCTGTCCCGTGCAGAAACGTAGTAACGCACCCGATTTAGCGGTTCTCCTGCATGATGAGCTCCGTTCCGCGTTCGCTGGGATTCGTTCTAACCCGACGTCCGTTTCTTTGCAGAAAACCCTAATATTCCGAGGGGAGCCGAGGACTCAAACGGTGAGTGAAACCCGCAGCTTGTCTTACGCCTCAAAATAAATCCTCCAATGAGACTCCAGGCGACTCCTAAACGCATCACAGAGACTCGCATCTTTATACGTCGGGAAGTAAATTAATGACGGTTTCTATTAGCAACAGAAGCAAAAATAGATCAAGCAGCAGCGCGATAAATGATTCCCGGGCCGAGCTGTAGGAGGTGCGTGCGCAGGACTCGGCGGGCTCCGGCACAAGGAATGTGTACTCTGTGTCTCCCCGCGGCGTGTCCTCCGTGTCTCCGCACCGCGTGTGCTCCATGTCTCCGCGCCACGTGTCTCCGCACCTGACTTCTCTCACGCGCTGTCTTTTCCGCAGGCTCCGTCCCCGCCGCTGGTGACTACGGACTGGTTTTGGTTCTCCTGACAGTGATCCTGGAGCTCACGTGAAAACGTACAGACGTGTAAAGAACATCCCGGCGCTTGGCTGACTCTCTAAAGACTTCACGCATATCCCGCCCCCCCCCCCGGCACTTTTCTTTTGGTTTTCTATTCTAGCTCCAGTCTCGTTATTGGTCGGTTTCTGTCTGTGTTTTGGCTGATAAATTAAACAAGAAAAATCTTTCCTTCTCCGTATTTGGTTTTCCGTCGTTCGTAAACGAGACGCTCGCGATGTCACCTATTGGAAGGCTCGCCGAGGCTCTTGTTTCACATAGACGGCCCTGTACATAGCCTGCCCTTTAAGGTGTGATCAGGAGAAACCTTTAAGAGCTTTGCTTTGATCAGAAAACATGAGACGTAACCCCCCCCCCTCGTAAACGCGAAATAAACGTCTTCCCCTCCGCAGCGAGGTCTAAAAACAATCCGCCTCTCTGCCGTAACCACGTAAAACACCAAACACTCGGTACTCCGGATGTCAGCGGAACGAATGATTCTATCGCTCCGGGCCGGAGGGAACCGGCAGATTCCGCAGGAACCTCCTTTACTCATCGCGCTTTCTGCGGCTCGTCGCGTCAAACGCGGATGGCGGAGGAATATTTAAATGCACCCCATGCCTCGCGGGCCGCAGACGCCCTCCCCCCCCCGGCTCCTCGCACGCGCCGGTGAATAAGTAATGCTTTCCCCATAAAAATCCCGAACGCTTCTCTCCGAAATGCTTTCCCAGTAAAAAGCGGTTTTATGGCCTCCGTCCTCCGACTCCGGCAGCCAATGAATCCTCCTTTTATGATTTGATACAGTTACACTAAAAAGAAATACCTTAGTTGTTCTCCGGGGGCTATTAACGAGGAATCATTTATCCTGGAAATTTGTTATGTTAGAATTAGCAATTAGATGTAATTAGGACTTAGTGCGGCTCTCTCTGCTCCGCACACCGACAACTTGGATGGCATTAAAATCAAATTAGTTCACCTTAATATGGCCGGCCTCGGCCGAGAGACGCACCGCGCGGGTAACGGCCCTGACCCCGAAAACGCCGCTAACAGGCCCAGCGTGGCCGCTAACGCTCATTAGCCGCGAGGGCCGCTGCGAGGATCTATGGCGGCCGCGGGGTAATGGCTTCCGCTCCGCGGATTAATGACCCGTCCTTAAGTCTCACACCCAAAACATAGAAAAAACCTTAGATTCAGGAGCCGTATGTCTATCCCCTCACTGTATTACCCTCTACCCCCTCTGCTGGGAGGCTGTCCTGTGTTCTGGGTCCCCTTGCTGGGGCAAATGATGCAGACTACAGTTAAAAAGCAAAGAAGTCAATCTTTGAATTTAGGGCCAAATCCAAGATTTGTCTACTTTCCCTTCATCTCCATGATCCCGCACCCCCCCAACACATCAAACAGCCACAGATGGGTGCTTTTGCTTTAAGGGGTGTGTCTAAAGGTGTATCTGGGGCGGGGCTATTTGTGTAACTGGGTGGGGCTATTAGAAGAATAAATGATTTTATTTTCCCCGTTTAATTTATGAAGCCGTTTCCTGCTGTTTCTATACACATTATCGGGGCTTTTTAACGATGAATCGAAGGATAAGAGATCCTGGGAAAGACTCTCGTTCTGACGGATATTATATTCAACTCGCAAAGGGAGATTAGTGAGGTTTAGACGGCAGAAATGTGACATTTTATTCTACGTTTAAAGGTCTCTGTGCCGCGAAGAAGACAGAGGGGAACGCTTGTGCCATTTTTACAAAATGTTCTAGAAATTAAGCATATATTCTGTGAGCCCCATGGGGTGAACTACAACTCCCATTGCTCTTTGATAAGCCAGAGCCATGCTGGGTGTTATCCGGAAGATCCTTTCTCTTTTAACCCGGTGTTACGGTCCCCAGAGCGATAAAACCGTTTCAAATCATATCGCACAATCCCTGCTGCCGGGGACTCGTCGCGATGGAACACGTAAGGCTCAGATGCCTCGGTGGGTCACTTGCTAGGGCTCTCCCTGATTGGTTAAAACCAATAATATTACCAGTTTGGGTTAAACTTCCCAGTAAAATAAAAGTAACGACGTGCTGTTTTCAAGTTTGCATCACTAAGAGCAGAAGGATGGAAATCCAGGTCTGTAGAGATGGGCGAGACGTCTCCGGGCTGAACGGCGGCCCTCTCTGCATCCCACATACACCGGACCCTTCCTCCCAATCCCAGAGAGACCTCCGGGTCATTGGGATCTCCAGAGATCCGCTTAGCATCGCTTTACCCCATACAGCCCTAATGGATGTTACTGGAGGCTCGTGGACCTCCCCAAAGTCATGGGAAGTTATCACGGACGTCACCTCCGGTGCGCGGATTTATCAGCTGCCATAAGATTACCGACGCATAAATAAAAAAAAATAATAATAATAATGAGATCAAGTAGAATTCATCGTCTTCTCCCCTACTCTATAGAATAAAATGTGAGCTTCCCACTTGGCGATTACACAACGTAAATTCATTTCAAGATTCACGAAATATCTTAAATGTCCTCCTGACGCGTCCCACATGGAACAGGATGCAGGAAGATGGGAACGCACCCCAGAGGTGGCCGCCGGGGGTCAGCAGCAGGGCTTCTTCCCCCACTGGGTAACACCACCCACATATATACCCACATACATATATATACCCACAGACATATATATACCCACATACATATATATACCCACACATACATATACATATACCCACACACATATATATATATTATATATATACCCCATACATTATATATACCCACACAGACATATATATACCCACATACATATATATACCCACAGACATATATATATATATATACCCATAGACATATATATATACCACAGACATATATTATTATACCCTACACAATACATATACTATTATATATTACCCACATACATATATATATACCCAACACATAATATACCACAGACATATATATATACCCCACATTAATATATATACCCAGCACTATTACAGCTTATATATATTATACCCCCATTACATAATATACCCACACAGAGTCATATATATACCCACAGACAGTATATTTACCCACAGACATTATATATATATATATATATATACCCATAGACATATATACTCACAATATTCCAAACATTATATATACCACATACAATATAAATATTTTAACCCACAGAATTAAGTATCCTCACATTATATACCCACAGACATATATATACCCACACATACATATATATATATATATATACCCCCATACATATATATACCCACATATATATACCCACACATACATATATATACCCACATACATATATATATACCCACACAGACATATATATATATATATACCCCCATACATATATATACCCACCCACATATATGTCGTACCCACTGCGGAATTTCAAAGATTGAGCTAAAGATTGAAAGACGTTGCAATTAGCGTGACAGCAGCGAATAATCCGGAAGCTTCCGCTATCTGCTTTATTTTGCTCTCTCCTTCCGCCTGTCCTTTCCAGGGAGCGTTAATTAAACCTCCATTGTTTCAGAGGTTTTTAGACGCGAGGTGGCGGCTTTTCCTGGGAGTTTTGTGTCATTGATTTATAGCAAAGGTTACCTGGAGATTTCTGTCGTTACGATTGCAGAACAAAAGCCTCTCTGTTCAAACACAAAGCTTTACAAACTTCATCGCTTAAAGATCAGAATCGCGGCAGGACAGGGTCCGGCCCGGCTCCGCTCCCCACCCCCGCCCGCCTCGCGGGGTTCGTAACATTTACTTAGTTACATTATTTCACTTTGTCCTTAAAAACTCAGTAAAAGAGAACATATGTTTGTCGGTAACGCGGATGGCATCGTTTTGCAGAGGCGGTGAGTTTCAGAGGCGACGCGGTCCATCTGTGCTCCGTCGAGTCTCCGTGGACCGGCGTCAGTCTGCGCAAAGCCCCCCGGGGAGACGGCATTTTGGGGTCACTGGAATCTCACATTGACAGCAGCGGGCGCCTCGGTTTTATTTAATTTTATATTCGGACTTCATGTAAAGATCTGTTTTATCTGAAGCAGAAACATCCAACAAACAGCCACACGACTTTAAAGGGACAGCGAGGGCCAAACAGCGAGGGCCGTCTAACAGAAGCAAAGCTAAAGATGGCCGTTTGGGTTACCCAGGGAACAACATGCCTACAAATCCACGAGTAAAAGAGTGTCACGCAGCAAGCAAATTCCCACCATGCGCAGCCTCCCAATACGCTTTATCTCCAGGCGCAGGGTTTACGCTTCTGCCTCTTCAAGGGACTCACCAGTGAGCTGCGCACGTTTCTACCTCTCCTGGCTCTCATCAGTAATTCATTCCAAACTACAAGATATGTAGTAAATCCTGTCCACCACTGTGATCCACGTGGCCCATGTACCGGTAAGAGTCCGCTAGGCACACATAGTGCTGGAGCCCCCGCTTCCCACCATTAATGTATACAGACTGCAGATTAGCACTGAAATTTATTGCTCGAGGGATTGATGAACTGATTGAGGCGATAATGAAGTCATTGACTATGACGTTTAAAGCAGACCCTGTCACCCGAAAGTACAATAAATCACTCAGGGGTTTCACAGGGCGCCGTCTTTATGACCATTTCTTTATAACGCTTTCTATATTCGTTATCTGCCGCTCGGGGTTTTTGGATGTTCTTAAATCCTCTAAAATACCACATTTTATGGCAGGAAATTTATTGCAAAATAAAGCAGCCAATTCTTCGCTGATGTCATTTAATAATTTCACTTTCCAGCTAGGTGCATTCTATCGATCACAGGCGGTTTGTAAGGGAAAGTAGGTACGCGTACCTATCTCCTTTCATCACCACCAACGATGCTTTATAATCTCAAACATAATGACCCAAAATGTCCGGATCCATATCTGCTCCCTCAACCCCTCCAAAGGGTAAAGAATCACCAAGTTACGGGGAAAGTTTTGCCAAAACATTTGAAAAGAAACAAAAAAATGGAAGATGTTTACTTTACTTTATTAGAAACCGAATGGATTAGGTTGACTTCTAAAGGCAGAAATCATCCGAGATCTCTTACGGCTCTGAGCTCGTCAGAGGGGCTAAAAAATAAAATCAAGAGAAAGCGTGAAAAAGGAACATTAGAATAATCAGCCTCCTCGTCCTCCCCATAAAGGAAATAACAGCCGTAACAATTACTCTGCCGGGGAAGACGCCGCGTTTAAATCAGGTTAAATGCCTCGAAAAATGGATGTTCTTCCTTTTTGGAACGTTTTGGTCGTAAAGGAAAGGATATTAAAAAAAAAATGGAAAAACATAAAAATTAATTGTGAAATGGTCACATCAATCTTCTTAACCCCCGCAGTGCTGGTAAATATTCACCATAATAGAGACGAACCCTCGCATTCCGCCTCAAACCGTCTGAGGCTCCCATCGGGACGTTTGGTTTTGGTGACGGAGACCTAATTCCATGACATGGTTTCCCCCGCACCCTTTCAGGTCCGGGGGGGGGGTCTTTGACACTATAGATGTGGCAGTGAGATGCGGGGGGTTTGTCCTCTCCCCACCTTCGCGGGATTTAATATGCGCTGTCCCTTTGCTGCGTTTCAGCTGCAGGCTTCATCTGAACGTGATTAAACAACCATTATGCCCACTCACTAAGAAAATTGAGATTTACAGACTTCCAACTCTCTATTTAAATGCAAATGAAAAGTTTTAGCCTGGAACCAAGGGAAGAAAAAGACAGAGAGTTAAAGACACAGAAGAGCTATAAAGGTCCGTGGACCACCGGAGTGATGACTGCGCCAGACTGACAAATCTCGGTGAGCATTAATGTCTCAGCGCAGGTCTTCCTGAAGCCAAACAGCGCTGCGAAGCCGATGTGCGGATCGAACGAGCGCCTAGCGCATGGGGAAGATCGGTCGCCTGTTAGGGCACAAGGCGGTTAAAGGGGCCGCGCTGTGCAACATCCAGACGTGAAGAGTTGAGAAAACAGATGTTTCGCGCTTAAAGGCCGTGGTTTATTCCAACGATTGGTTTGGTTTTCTCCATCAGGGCCGTGAAATGGAAGGCATATTGGAGCGAGATCCTGAAAACATGGCGGCCAAGCTCTTCCCAAGCACCCCGTATCCAATGAGTGGCCATAAACCCTCCGAGGTTCGATTTCAGTAAACGCAGCTCTCTGTACGCAGGGCAGAGAGAGGTCCCACCGGGTCTACTCGCTCCTGAACCCACCTGGGGGAATTATCTTAACATGGGGGGGGTTAGTCACTAATCAGCGGCTTGCAGTCCTGCACCCCACAAGTGAGGACCTTGAAGAACCTATTGATGACCTTCATACTAAGCACTTGCTTCACAAAGTAAGCCGGTGATTACTGAATTCCTAAAACTTCCCGCAAAGGCAATGAAATGACTTTGTGATGTGGCCGGGGAAGGCTTAGGCCGTTGCACGCCTCACTTCCTGCTGGAACCGACCACCATTCTCCGTGTTTATAAAAAAAAACAGACAAAAATAATGACTGCTCGTCCCCAATGGCTTCATAGAATGTTCCTAAACCCTTTGGTCAGGTTTCCCGGTATTCTATACGTTCCCGGGATCCCGGTACAGAGGAGGAAGTTCGGGGGTGCGGATCGTATCCATCAGACTGCTCCCCGTGGCATGCACGCCAGAGACGTCTTCTTCTTCCATATCGTACAGAAAGTGAAGCGAATCCCAGTCAGCGGGAAGTTAATATATAATATATATAATAGTCCATAATATATATTTATACATCCCGCGTAATTAAGAACGCAATCATCTATTCTGGCAAAAAAAGAGATTATAGAGCAAAATCCAAAAAAAGCACAATACTGGATTTCTCACAATGGTTATTTTTATTTTCTGTGCTTGCTAAGGGAATTTTTCTTCTGAACTATAAGGTAAAGCGCCGGGGGGGGGGGGCGGATTCCCCACAGATTAGGGGGGCTTCACTTACAATGCAGTCCAACAAACTCTGTTAAACTCCGATAACCCGTGAGCAGCAGCCCCGATGTTTCCCCAAAATGTTTGCGTTTCCCTGGTTACGGAGCCCCTTCTAGTTGTCCGCTTGTTCTCTGGATGGAGTTGCTCGTGCAGAGAGTTTGCATAGCGGTCGGAGAGTCCGTCCCGTGAATTCTCCTTCCCCCGCTCTTCATTCTAATTACAGAAAAGCTGCACAAAACCCCAGTAAGCGAGGCTCCAATTTGCGTCTTTATCCCCTCCGCTTTCCTTGGTAACCAAATGCGAGTCTTTTCTTATCGAGTTCCAATTTCTTTCGGTAATTGAGCCGCTTTTAGTGAATAGACTTTTGTTCCGTTTATAATTTCAATGGGCGATTCGCCAGTCACTAACGGCCCGGACAATGGAGGAGGGAGTCAGCGAGACCCGACACCCCGACTGCGTGCGGATCACAAAGCTGCAAAAACACTGCAGGGAACCCCTAAAACAAAACAGACTGCGCCCCCCGAAATATAACGAGGCCGCGCTCCCCGAAGTACGACGAGGCCGCGCTCCCCGAAGTACGACGAGGCCGCGCTCCCCGATGTACGACGAGGCCGCGCTCCCCGATGTACGACGAGGCCGCGCTCCCCGATGTACGACGATGTACGAGAGCCGGCGCTCCCCGATGTACGACGCAGGCGCCGCGCTCCCGATGTACGAAGAGGCCGCGCTCTCACCCGATGTAGGAACGAAGTAGGAGGCCCGCGCTCCCCGACTGTACGACGAGGCCGCGCTCCCCGATGTACGACGAGGCCGCGCTCCCCGATGTACGACGAGGCCGCGCTCCCCGATGTACGACGAGGCCGCGCTCCCCGATGTACGACGAGGCTGCATTACGTTGCATTTCTTTGCAAAGAGCTCACAATCTACTTGTTTTATAAATAGTTACTTTCTGCTGGTGAACAAACCACGTTTCCCTAAACCAACCAAACATGGCCCCGGGCCCCTCCCCGTCCTTCTCCCCCCCCCAACACGCGCTCCGAGCGCTCTCTTCGGGGTCACGCCGCGCTCTCAGATACCTTTAATGTCCCCAAAATGGAGCTTATTATTGTAACGACTTCCATGGAAACCGACCTAGAAAAGCGGCCTCTAAACTCCGCAGAAAGAGGAAAAAAGTCTTCACAGAGGAAATAAGACTTTGTGGGACTTCCTCCTCCGCGGCGTCCCGGACAAAACAAACATTAAACGCGGAAAATAATCCAAAAACCCCAAACGCCAAAACTAAACAAAGTAAAAGAGCTGATAGCGAGTTAAACCCTGCCCCAAAGACTCGACCTCAGCAGACGTTGGCCTCGTTGGCCCCAAAGGTTTGGAGGAAAAGATAGAGAGGACTGATGGGGCCTCAGCTGCTGAGGACTACAATTCCCATCATAATAGCCCCTCTGGCGCAGGTACAGGTATTTGTCTCGCAGCGCCCCATTGGCTGGAACGATCCAATGCCCTTCCTCATTCAGAACAACAAATCAATACGAGTTCATTTCAACCTGGGGAGAAAACACACAAATCTAAACATTCCTCCCAAAAAGCACAATCCTCTCCGTGTGAGAGCGTCCGTCACACGCAGGAAAGAACAGCTAAGTGCCGCCGCGCATGCTGCTGCTAACCACGAGGGGTATTGATTCTCCCCTTTCGGAGCGGCTGTGAAAGGCACTCGGGGGGCTCTCCTCTCGAGCGGCGCGTCCTTCGCAGAGCGGCATTGTGCAGACGCCACGCTTTCGGGACATCGTGTCCTCTCTCAAAAGTGACTTTTCTGCAAATTCCTGGTAAAAACATAAGATTTGGGAACCCGCGGTATCCGAGCCGGGACTGTGACGTCCAACGAACGCTAAGCGCCATTTAGAGGATATGACCTTTACCGGTCCTGGTCACTTGCCGGTCACGAATAATGTGTCGTGGCTGAGAGTGGTGGAAGTGTCAGTTCAGTAAGTTTGGCCCCCGTGGCCCTCACTTGGTTTCAGGCGATTGCTTTGGTTCGGCGGGGCATCTCCCGGAGGTTCGCCCTCCTGACCCCGCTCGTGTTAAGTGGTGTTTGCACACGGTCTTTAAACGTGGCCGGCGTGTGAAACTGGCTCCGCCGGTCCCGGCAGCTGCTTCTCCCGGCAGCCCTAATCCGGCACGGACCGACTTGTTTATTTGCATTTCACAGATATTTGTTTTAGATACGATGATCCTCCCTTTGAGCAAACACGGGGTTCTGGGGAGGAATAAATAGCGGCTGTGTACACACGCAGAGCCTCCCATCCAGCGCCCAATTATCTTTTCATTCTCTTCCTCTCTCCGTTTGTTTCTTTCATCTCCTTGTTCTCTTTTAAAATAATTTATTTCGGCGCGCGGCGTCTCGGCCCCCGGGACCACATCCAGATTCGCATATTAAACGCCGGCTTCTGCCAGATGCTCCGAGTCAAAAATAAAGTCGTGGCGGCCGTTTAAATGGCACTTTGATACTAAATAAATACCCAAAAAGTCCGTTCTCATCCGTCGCCCCGCAGAAGCCGCTTTCCTCAGCAAAACAACTCGCCTCTTAGAAGCGTCAATGCCTGATCTCCAACTCCCTGCCTCCATACTACATACACTGTACCCGTGTAACATGATACACGGCACGCTGCCTCCATACTACATGCACTGTACCCGTGTAACACGATACACGGCATGCTGCCTCCATACTACATGCGCTGTACCCGTGTAACATGATACACGGCACCTGCCTCCATACTACATGCACTGTACCCGTGTAACACGATACACGGCATGCTGCCTCCATACTACATGCGCTGTACCCGTGTAACATGATACGCGGCACACAGCCTCCATACTACATACACTGTACCCGTGTAACACGATACACGGCACACTGCCTCCATACTACATGCACTGTACCCGTGTAACATGTATACACGCACGCTGCCCTCCATACTACATTGCCACTGTACCCGTGTAAACAGATACACGGCACGCCTGCCTCCATACTACATGCACATGTACCCGGTTATCAACATGATACACGGCCACACTGCCTCCATACTACATGCACTGTACCGTGTAACACGATACACGCACACTTGCCTTCCACACTACAATGCACTGTACCCGTGATAACACGATACACGGCAACACTGCCCCACACTACATGCCACTGTAACCCGTCTGTAACACGAATAACACGGCACCGCCTGCCTCCATACTACATGCATGTACCCGTTGTTAACATGATACACGGCACCGCTGCCCATGACTACATGCACTCGTACCCGCTGTGTAAATGAACACGGCATGCTGCCTCCATACTACATGCGGTTGTATCCCTTGTTAACATGATACGCGGCACACAGCCTCCATTAAGCTACAATGCACTGTACCGTGTAACACGATACACGCTCACCTGCCTCCACACTACATGCATTACCGTTGTACACACGATCACACGCACCACTGCCCTTCCACACTACATGCACTTACCCGTTTGTACACATGATTAACACGGACGCCTGCCTCCATACTACATCCACTGTACCCGTGTAACATGATACACGGCACGCTGCCTCCATACTACATGCACTGTACCCGTGTAACACGATACATGGCATGCTGCCTCCATACTACGTGCACTGTACCCGTGTAACATGATCCATCAGTAAAGATGCATGGCGTGTGCGTCTACACTTTAGACAGGTGATTATTGTGAGGTGTGTTTCCCTTTAATAAATGTCACGCATGAACAGATATTAAGGCCGATTCATCCTGTGTTAAATAAAGCCGATCCCGTTGGCACTGACTGGCACCGGCTAATCACTATTTGTATCAGGGCGGCAACGATGTGCCGGTGTCCATAGAAACGTGGCCGCCGTGTTGCATTTCACACCCAGCAGTAGTCGAGACGCAGGAAGCCAGCCGCGATCAGGAGTAGGTGGTGCGGTTGGGTCCTCAGCGTGAGAAATGTTTTCCAATCTATTTGCTTGGCAAACAGCAGTCCCGGGTCATGTGGCTTCCACGGCTGTTTGCTTTACCTGCCCTCCCCACCTTCCTTCAACATGCAAACTTGTCACCATTATGAAAAACAGATGCCCTGGCAGACCCGAGCCGGCCACTCTGCACCCTACCTGGCCGCCGCGGCTCACCTGCTGGAGAGGAGCGCGCATGCAGAGCAGATCAGGCCGGTTCTCAGCACAGGATCATTACATGGATTCCTGACATTCTTCAGCCCGCAGAATAATGATTAACACGGGCAGGGAGAGTGCAGACGGGCACTTGGACATGCAGCTCATGGGGAAAGTGGCTTTTTCCCTGTCTGCTCTGTTTGTGCTGGCTCTGGCGTATAGATTCTATAAATCCCGAGCACCTGCGAGTGTCGGAACATGCCGGGGAGATCCTACCGGTGTCACAAGGGAAGACGACGTGGCTGCGGAAGCTTCTCTGCAGGGTTACGAGGATGACCACACAGCGACGCTGAGGCTCCGGCGCGTAAAGGGCACCTTGCCGGGCAGAAAAGTCACCGAAACAGACACCGGGCAACCTGTCGGCGACTCTCAGAGGACACGAGAAGTCCTCCTCAAAGACCAAAGCCTGAAAACACCAAACAACTCTGCAATCTGTGAAGAGCAACAACATTTAAAGAGCACCAAGGAATGTGAATGGGTTCCTGATCAGCTGCGGAACGCAGGGGGTGTCCAAACACCACACGGTGGAGAAGACAACTGCGCTGGCAATGGGGTCTGCGGCCAAACGCCTGATCCCCGTTACCGGCAGGAACCAGAAGGGAAAGAAATGCAAGACGGCTGGCATTCGGGGACTACAGGTGACTGTTCAGCTCCAGCTGCTCAGAACGTGAAGACACAATGTGACATTGACGTGTCAATAAAGCAGGACCATCAAACCATCCATGAGAGGCACAGGTTTTCATCCACGTCTGAGGTCCGGTTAGTAGAGAGCGTCATCAGAGAGAAGCCAGCAGAGGATGGAGTTCCAAACCAGGTGCGTGGAGCAGGGGAACTGAGAGGAAAGATCTATAACTACCATGTGGAGTCCACCTCAGAGTCGGTAAGAGAATGTTGTGTTAATGTTGGAGTCAGCCCTCCTCATCCATCTCTCGTCCATATTAAAACAGACATAGAAAAGGAAGAACGTGAGAAATGTCAGGCTGGGGAGGTTGGAGACGTGGATGAGACTGACTTGGTACCAATAACTCAACCTCCAAAGCTCAGTCTATCAGAGGACAATGAGGTCCACAATGTAGACTTGGAGACAGGATCTTCAAGTGTGAGCAACACACCTTCTGCCGCTCAAGCCTTGAGCCCTAGTCTGACCGGGCACGGCCCAGACGCCGCCACGGATATACTGATGACGCCTGGTACTTCCAGCCATCATGTCACCCTGAGCCCAGAGTCTGCGTTTGATATACGCCTTAATCTGGAGAACTGTTACGAAGTCCTCTCCTTTGCCAAAAAGAACCACCTAGACAGCCTTAAAGGAGCTGCCTACAAAGTCATGAGCACCCACTATCTATCGGTATTACAAAATCCTTCTGTCTACGGACGCCTCAACGCAGCAGAGAGGGACTTGATTCTTGACAACCGAATGAAGGGAAGGAGGTACGTAGTTGTTGCAGACATAGACGCCCAGGGGTATTCCACCTCCCAAAAAAGCAGCAGCCTCAGTTATTACGACAATGATAGCGACTCGTGGCAGCCGCTGTCCTCCATCCCAGACGATGCGGTGAGCAGAGGATGCTCGATTGCCACTATGTTCAATTATTTGTTTGTTGCCCTTGGATCTGAAGGTCCCGGGAGACAAATGAAGCCATCCAGGCGCGTTGTCTGCTATAACCCCCTCACCGACAGCTGGAAGGAAATCAGTCTCCTAAACGAGGCTAGGCCTCACTGCAAGCTGGTGGCACTAGATGGTTATTTATACGCCATCGGAGGTGAATGCCTCCACACCGTGGAACGCTACGACCCGCGCCAAAACAGGTGGGCTTACGTGGCACCTCTTCCCAATGACACCTTTGCTGTCGCCCACATGGCAACAGCATACGACGACTCTATCTATGTTACCGGCGGGACGATTCGCTACATGCTATTGAGGTATCGCCCCAAGGAGAACGTCTGGGGCAGCAGCATTATCAGCGGGAGCAAAGACCGCACCACAGACATGGTGGCGGCCGACAACTTCCTGTATCGCTTCGACCTGAACCGCAGCATGGGGATCAGCGTTCACCGCTGCAACATCAGAGCCAGAGTTTGGTACGAATGCGCCAGTTATCCAATGCCGTATCCGGCGCCCTTTCAGTGCGCGGTGATGGACAATAACATCTACTGCGTCGGCAGAAACCTCCACCTGCGCTTCCTGGCTGAAGACATCTCGCCCAGGTTCATGGACGGGGATCTGCAAACACTGCCCTCTCCCAAAGGCCTGCCTCATCCTCTGGTCCTTATTCTCCCCGCCAGGCCTTCACAATGAAGTCATTGAGTGCCGCAGCTTTTAAAGAGTTTCCTGGATAATTGATTTTAAAAAGAGGTGCGGGATTCCAAAAACGTCTCCGAAATCCACAAATGTATCTTTCTGAAAGTTTCCCTTAAAACCTGCCGAGCGCAGCATATAGAGACAGCTTTGCTGATTACAGGTTTCTTATTAGAATATTGGTTTCAGATCTAATTTGATTCTCACACAGGCAGTAGACGAGCCGTTAAACCGGGGGCCGTTAATTATAACCGGGGGGCCGTTAATTATTCCCCTGCCTGATGAATGCTTATACATTGTATCACCAAAGTTCCCCGCACTCCGAATAAAGTCCGCTCTCTCTCTACAGCACGGGGGGAGGGGGGGGTGATTCTGTATTTCATAGAGAGGGAATGAGAGGGAATGAGAGTTATAAATCTTCCGCAGCCTAGCAGGGAAAAATCCCAAAATTCGCAGTAATTGCTCGCGTTACTCCAGTAATTCACAGATATGACTCTCTAACTGTTAACCACATGATTTTTATATTTGAGGAAAAGGTATAATTCATGGGCAGGATGCAAATGAATTCTCTCTGATGCATAACATTACCCAGAACATTACCCGGCGCGGCGGCTGCGCAGGTTGGCACGAGCACCACCTGCAGCGGCTTTATGGAGCGGGGGATGGTAGCAGATAGTAGGTAGAAATGGTTAAAAAGAGAATGATTTCCACGCACGGTGCCCGGTGTTTTTGGCGAGCGTTGGCATCGTCCGGCGTGTATACCAACCCCACGTTATGTATTTCGGTTTTCTTGGAACAGAATGGGGATTATGATTGAAAAGTTGTTGCCAGGTTTAAACCTTAATCATCTTAGATTCAGGAGCCGGATGTCTATCCCATGCATGTTTAATACCCTCACTGTATTACCCTCTACCACCTCTGCTGGGAGGCTGTTCTACTTACATAAGCTCACTGATTTAGGATACATAATTGTGCCGCGTTCCAGTAAAAACATTCCAGTTGTTTATTAACACTATTGCCCAAAGCCCTGTGAAATGTATCAATCATTACCTTGATCGGGGCGAGCGGCCCCTGTACAGGGCGAGGCGTCACAGTAAGGACGGGTTTGGCGAGTTTCCGCCCCATCTGTGGGCTGCCACGTCACACTCAGCACGGAAGGGGTTAATTTACACACACACAGCGTTACCGTGCCTGGCTGGGGTAAATATTGTCCCCGCGATGCACCGATTACGTTACGGACCGCAGCGGGCGCCCTGCCTCTCGCCCCGGAGGGACTTTTACCCGTTTACCTGGTTCTGCCCCTTTAAAGCCCTTTCTAAACTTTAACCCAGTAACGGCCCTCAGCAGCCTGCCTGTACATTCACAGGACTCATACCAAGTGTCCCCATTTCATCTGGCCAGTCCCTCTGTGTACCCCAAATCCCCGTGCCCCTCTTTCGCCCCATGATGCACTTTTCCCACTCGTGTGACGAATGCAATTCAAACAGCGATTATTATTAAGAACGTACGGAGCATTTCACCCTTTTAACCAATTATTGAAGTGATTTTGTTAAAAAATATATTTTATTTTACTGAGATTAATATAATTTGTCCAAATAAATATATTATATACTGAGTCTGATCATTGGGTGTATAAATAATAATAATAATACCCGGGCGTGCGATCTGCCCTCGGCTTATCATTCAGCGGCGGGGCATAGAGGGTAAAGGTACTTTATATATCTTCAGATTTTACGCATAGTCAATGGAATTCATGCAAATATTACTTTTTCCCATGAGCCCTCAGTGCAGGCGGCATCAGAATCCCATTGGTCAGCCCAAGCAGGAAGTTGGAAGCCGCTTCCTGTTCTCTCCCCGCGTTGTTTTAGCGGACGGCGCAGGATCCTCTAGCGCTAGAGATTGTTTCCAGCCGCGCAGGCCCCTCCGTAACGCTATTATCACAGATACCTCAGGGCGATTTAACCCCGCGATGGCAGCTCCCGCACACGGCGCAGCGGGGAATAAGAGGGGTTTACTTGTGGGAAAAAGAAGACAAAGATGATAAATAAGCTGTGTAAGGCATTGTGTGTTAGGATTGGGGAGCGCGCGGTTACAATTGTTACGCAGCCGGACTCTGTTATCCCGAACGTTGTACCGGTTATAAAGTGCGCCTGATCCCTTTACTCCTGTGATTCATGGAGTGTTTGAGGGTCTCGGCCCCCCTTCACGTGTTGTTACAAGCAGCGTTATTACAGTGGGGTTTATTCCGTACGCCCGCCGAACAAATCAAATCTACAGAATCAATCGTCGGACGGGGCTGCCTCGGGAGACCGGCTGCAACCAATTCCACTAATGGATTGGCACTAATGACTTCAAAGAGTTCAAATGACCCCTGACCCCTCGGAAAAGCCCGTCACACTCGCCGGTGTCCCCTGCGCATCTCCCCGGGGCCCATCTTCATTCAGTCTGCGCTCTGAGGCTGCCCTCAGCGTTCAGCATCCATGTCCAATTTATCAGCCGCCATTATCCTGATGACACTCGGGGGACCGATTGTTCCTTTACGCCACGGAGGTAATTTATAATCACGTAACAGACAGTATTACTAAAGAGACAGCAGAGTATTACTAAAGAGACAGCTGAGTATTGCTAAAGAGATAGCAGAGTATTACTAAAGAGACAGCGGAGTATTACTAACGAGATAGCAAGCAGTATTCACTAAAGAGACAGCAGCAGTATTACGAACGAGATAGCAGAGTTATTATTACTAAAGAGACAGCAGAGTATTACTAAAGAGACAGCGGAGTATTACTAAAAAGACAGCAGAGTATCACTAAAAAGACAGCAGAGTATCACTAAAGAGACAGCAGAGTATTACTAACGAGATAGCAGAGTATTACTAAAGAGACAGCGGAGTATTACTA
>VKOC01000412.1:7624-21241 GCA_009364415.1 Spea multiplicata
ATAAATATATATATAAATATATATATGTAAATACAGTAATTCCGCTATAGTCTATTCCAGACACAGCAAAACCGTGCATACCCAACATCTCCCATACAAAGACAACAAATGATCTAGGCCTATAGAACCTTAGCGTAAAGCGCAATAATCACTAGACTTGCAGTTGTGTCATTTACAGAATCCCGAGTAGGAAGAAAATAATTCTATCAAACACTATGCTCTAAAAGTGCAATACATATATTATTGTTGACAGTCATGTGATGACTTCCCCTGTGCAAACACCACACATTATCCAAGGCAATAGAAAAAAAATCTGTTTTCCCATAGACTTGCATTGGTCAAAGTGTCAGGCTTGATGATTAAGACTAAACCATTCTATTGTAGGACAGTAGGATACCGGGTCAGGGCATTAGTTTAATAGACTGGGCCAAAATAATAAAAGTTAGAATGCATTCAATTGGGCAACATGCAAATATTTAGCAATAAACAAACATTATAGTACTTTTATATACAGTGCTGCAGCTTCCCACTGCCTCAATGCAGTGACATATTCTGGCCTAAACAGACTAGGCCTAAGGCTGCAGGTCCAAAGGAACAGCAGACCGGGGTGCGGACCGCCATCTTCGGGAATCAGGAGCCCAAGTATCCAACTGCCCAATGGGCCAGTTTACACTATAGAGACTGTGCAAATTCAGCACAGCCCCATAGTATGCATTAGACACGCAACAAATGGATTTATCCTAATAGTCGCTGTCTTAAAGCCACGGTGCTCCTTTTAAGGCAGCGTAGACTCCGTCTTGGAAGGGTTTAGGGTTGCACTGCCCTAGGGTGAGGCTAGGGCACAGCAGAAGGTAACTGCATCGCTATCAGTGTCCAGATATTTTGCTCCACTGATTGGCAGGACATTACTCCCATCAATGGCAGCGTTCGCCGTGCATGCACACAGGGAGTCTAAATTCTGCAGAATTTGAGGCAAAAAGTGATCGGAATTAGCGCATTGGGGTTGAGTGGTCAGTTTGTATGCGAGTCAAAAAGTGATATAACTAGGATATCAATAAGGTAACAGCATGCCATTTTTCAGTGCAGTACATTAAAAATGTGACGGTAACAAAGAGGGAGAAAGATATTCCTGGTCTAGGGATTGATGTTAATTCAGCCCCATTAAGTTAAGGTATGGGTCCCCATGGTATACACAGGTGAATTAAGCAATGCTGAATCTCATATAGTAACACCCTGAAAACGTAGATTTGTACTTTGTCCCAGTGCACATTTCACATTTACCAAGCTGCAAGAAACATTGCTCAAACTTTCATTACACATATATTTTTTTCTGTTAACTTGGTTAAATTGGCAAACTTAATATCACAATGAACTGTTCTTGGAAGCAGTTTTAAAGATGCCTAAACTGCAAGTTGACAACCAACATGCACAACACATTGTACAAATCACATGTGTTCTACATGCATGCCCGAACACTAAACGCATTCACATGGATTTTCGTGGATCCTTTTACTTCCTGGAGTGGGTTCAGAAGGAAGGCATCCTTTCGTTTTCACCCCAAGTTGGCACCTGGAGCTGTTTATATAGACCCTGTTCACGGCTCTATCCCATGTGAGTTTATTCTATACCCCATTACCATCATTATTGGATTTATGGGTTACACTATGATCTCTCTGTGTCTCTAGTTACAGGGCTAAAAGAGAGGCCTATACCACATTTTATGCAAGTATACATACAGATTTACTAGGTTGTGTATTGGGGCATGTGCGCTTACACCTTTTATGTTTATTGTTATTTGTATTTTAGTGGAAATTTAAAGTGTTTTTTTCACGAGGTGTGTTATAAGTTGCACTTTATTTTACACTTATTGTTAATTATTTGATTTTGTTATACATGGATTTTCCTATATACATTTTTCCACTACCTTACAAATAGGGATTAAGTACTTAGTTTTAAAACAGTTAACATTTTAACTTAGTTTAACTTTACTTGGCCCCATCCCTCACCACTCAAGATAGTTGCAGGTACAAGGATGACGAGCAGAGAAAAATTAAACTGGCGGGGGAATAAAAGAATGAAGGAGAAATTATGTTGGGGAAATAGAGCTGTGAAAACACTACATTAATATACTACCTGGAAATCTATGCAACAGCACTACTAAACAGCTGGTTTCCTGCAACCTAAAAAGGTCTGCAACTGCAAACAGATGATCCTACCCTGTTTAGCGACCAATTTGCTTTATGATACTGATATAGCACACATCTATTTTTTGAACACTTACTCTTGACCGTGCTTGATGTACATATCCCACTTGACATTACAAACTTAATTTTGAATTTTAAAAAATCATCAATTTTTGCACAAAGCTATGCTCAGTTTGCAGGCAGTTTCCATACTTATTGTTATGTTATACTAATGCAGATCTGACTATATAGCCGACATTACCGAGTTCTGTAATACCAGAAGTACTTTTGGTAGGGCTACAGGTGCATCAGTAACTGCTTAAATGCTTTACATCTCTAGAGAGTATGTGGCAGATACTAGTTATTAAGAATTTTTTCAAACATTGGTGTTAACCTACTGGGCAAAACTTCAAAGCATTTCAGTTGACACATTACTGGCTGAGCTCATTAAGCACCTGTCAATGAACAAACTCTTCCACCCGTCTCAAATAATACTTCAAAATACCCACAACTCTACCTATGCATCAGAAAAACATCAGAGTGCAAAATAATAATACATTTGGTTTCGCAGCACACTAAGAATTAGTCTGAAATATTGAAGAAATCCATTTGCGAAGCTTTACCATATCTCACTGAACCATCCTTGAAAGCAGTTTTAAAAATGCCTAAACTGCTCCAAAACAATGCCGACGACCACCAAAAAAGCTCTGGCTATACACCGGGTATTTTACTACACCCTTGGCAGTGATGCACTCTGAAATTCAAGACCGAGGCGGAGATGAAACAGTATGCATGCCATTTGCCAATTAGTTTCCAAAATACCTTGTAAACGCAGGGTTAACGAGGCAGCCATATCCACAGTTTTTCAGAGATCTACAGACGTCTGCGCCGCTATCCCTATTTCCCTGCAGAGCTTTCAGTAAAGAATGCTGCTTGCTCACTTACATAGCAGTCGCCTCATGACCTCGGTCAGCGCTGGGTATCTGAGCAGGTCTGCACTCTCGCTATGGCGAATGTAAACCAAGCAGCCCCCCCCCCCCAACCATACCATCAGAAGACAGGGCTTTGACGCCAATGTCAGCAAAAAGCCAACAGAAACCCAGTGTAGTGATTCGGTTTCGGTTAATGCTCTAGGAGTGGTGTATAAAAGCCTAACATCAAACAAAAAGACTAGAGATACATTACAGTTTTTTTTATATTTCGGTAAGAAAATGTTCAAGGCCTACACTTATTTTATAAAGACTCAAGACACAGACACCATCTATTTACAAAGGCATTCAAGCTTTAGGCCCAAGTCATTAAATGTATTTCATGAGAAAAATCTCAAAGAATGCGAGAAGCTCTTGGGAGAACCCTGCTGGCCACTCTAATCCTAGTGACTCAACCACATGCGGCAGCCCTACCCAAAAGCTCCTCGTAATGGAGATACAGCTAGATTTTTCACATAAACCGACACAAGTCACTGTGATTTTTATAAAAGCCTTAAAATACCCGCACAGAGGAGAAACAAACAGACTATTTAACACCAGAGCAAAAACAACTCGGTCTGAGCAAAGTGTCCTGGAATCAGTACTAGAGGTGAAAGGCCTACACATGCATCTAAGGCACAAACAGCATGAGATTACTCAGTTTAAACTGTACTGTCACTCAAAGGAACCAACTCACGGGGCACCCTTGTGGGTTAAAGTGAACCATGTGGAGCAGTCACCATTTAACACTTCCACCAGAACACCTCTCAGATACACTAATCCAGTGAGAGACAAGCCGCACTTGGTTGGCGCCGGTCACTCACTACACCAGCTACAGTACATGAGGCATGCCTATGAGCACATGAAATTAATCGTCTGACGCATCAGCTTCACAGCTCTGCCTGAGAAAACACATTTATTAGCTAGGAGTACACTGAAAGGTGTTTACCCTGCACCCCTCCCCCATAATCTCCCTTCAGCCAGCGCAATCGAAATACGACCAGCAAGACGATAATCACACCGAATACAGAAAGCACGAAGCAGTACAAGAGGACTGAAACGTTAATAACGGTGACTTCGAATAAAACAATTATACAGCTACGACCCCCACTTTTCACAATACTCTAAGACGTTACACATACTACCAGAAGCATAACCACATACACATTATATATATATATATATATATTTACACACACGCGCGCAGACACGAGCGTACCTCCCTTAATAGGTTAATACTTGGTCACACCTAGGCCCACCCCGAACCAGCTCCCACCCTCACTGCCCACCTCGGACACCTCTTCTTCCTCTTCCTCCTCCTCATCTTGGCTGCTACTGCCGGCGCTGTCGCTACTCTTGTCGGTATCACTGCTGCTGGCTGTACGGCTGCTCCGACTCCTCTTCTGTCTGCGGCTTCTGCCAGGAGGCCCAGTCCCAGTGGGTGAGGCCGGCGAAGCTCCAGTTCCTTGTTGCCTCCGCTGGCGCTGTTGCTTCTTCTTCAGCAGCAAGTCGCACATCCTGACCAGGCCTCTGGCAGACTTGCTGAGTTCCGCAGGCGCTTCGCCGGCTGGACCATGAGTCCCACTGCTTGTCTGGCTCGGGCTTTTCTCCTCCGCCTCTTCGTTTTGATTTCTAACAGACTGTTGATCCTGGGTTGGCGGTAACGGGGGCTCCATCATCATCATGTCTCCCCGGCCTCCTCCTCTTTTCGGACACTGCGCTGCCTTTCCAGCCAGTCGGTGTGTCTCGCGAGAGCTGTGACGTCAGCGATATTTCAGAAGCCTGACCTGCGGGGTGGGAGACGAAATGTTAAGTATGGTGCACGTGAACAGGCGCGCGCCGAAAACAACCGCAATACTTATCGATACGTTATCACCCTTTTTGTTTATTTTATTAATTTATAAGTAAAAAATCTCTCTGTAGCTCCCCAATTAAGCCTTCCGTTCCCACCCAACTTCCATTAGCCAGATAGGCCGCTTTATTTCGTAAGCCCCCGTCAGTTTGCACTATATTTACACTTTTGTTTCTGTAGTTGGCCGCTCTCTTGCGGCGGACAATCACCGCCTGTTACCGGCGGTAACGTCTCTTAGGTCGCGAGTTTCCTTCCTGCGTATCCCGTGAGGTGTCCTTCGCCGCGCGCTTTACCAGCTCGATTTCCCCGCCCCTCACCCTGCTCGGTCTCGCGCGCAAGCAACACAACGTCACGCGACGCTTGGTAGGCTCGCTCCCGCGCTTGGCAGCCACGGTGAGGTTTATCATAGGCGCGCGTGCTTTAGTAGGGTCAAGTGAGGAGAAGAGACTTTGGAGTATTAAAATGGGGTACACCGACATATAGTCACACGCTTTGCAGGGGTGGCATTGCGAAAACAGTTTTGTAAAATGCAATGGAGTGTGTATCTTTACACTATGGCCTAAGTAATGCTAAATGTCCAAAATAAATGTCATTTTTTAAGCAAGACATTGTGGATTTTTGGACCAAGCCTCCTCACTGAGCTGTAGAGACCTTTAAAGCACAGGGCCTCAATCGCAGCTTCCGCAAGGCTGCCAATTAACTATTATTATTTATTGAGGGGTTTATATAGTTCCATCTTATTCCTTACAGCTGAACAATAGGCAAACAGCATTTAAGTAGTACCTCACGTAACATTGTGGACATTCAGAAACAAAAGGTTGGAGGGGCTGCTCAGAGTATCTTATAAACTAGAAGAAGCTGGGGATATAAGGCGAGGTGAAAATGGAAAGGCTTAAGGTCGACTGGATCCCAATGTAAATAAGTGACTTAAATTACTAGACATAACGAAAAATAAGAAAGTAACACTCATGAGCCTAGATGAAGAAGCGTGAGGGGGAAATTATCCCCTTTGCAACAAAGGCATTTTTATACTTTTGGACAACAGTGTTTTTAACATTTCCGCTTTGCTGTTGTTTAACTGTAATTTCACTCTCTCATTTAGTGTACACAACAAATTATAATATATAATCCAGTTTGTGATAAGTTTGAAAACAAATCACACTGTTTAATTCCACATAGCAAGGGCAAATGATAAATATAAACCCCAAATATATTCATACGCTTATCCATGCACTTTAAAAGCCTAATATTTTCATTTATTTTGAGTTACGACTAAAAGATGAAAAGGTGTGCATTTTTTCTTTTTTTTTGAGAGTTGGTTTTCTGAGTCTCCAACTTCGATATTGCTCACAGATCTCCAAAAAGCAACACACAACTATATGTTTCTGAAAAGTTGACACGGGTACTGCATTATGGTAATTTTGATAACTTTCATGCATCCACTTTTCTGCGCAACTTAATCCAAGGTTAGCGGTCAAAGATGAAAATCTGATTTTCAATCACACTTTGTAATGGTGCTACGGATTTCTAGCCCAGGGTATGTCAAAATGCTGAAACAGATGCTAATTTGTGTTTGGCAACACGCCCACACTACAGCAATGCCCCACATGCAGATGATTTGGCAAATTGTAGTGAGGGTCAGTGTTTTTTAACCCCTTAATGACAAAGCCCGTACATGTACGGGCTCAAAATGCATTGTTTTCAATGGGTTTTGGGACCGCCCATTGTCCTTAAGGGGTTAAATAGTTTTGCTTTTTTTAATACTTAACTTTTTTATATTTTTTGTTCTCTAGGAGAGAAGATAAATAGAGATTTCACATGACACCCCAGAGATCTCCTTTCAAACAGGGGAAACCCTTGCAATGTCATGATGAAATCATCAAGGAGGGTTCCCTCTGTCAGGGGGATGCCAGAGAATATGTATAATTATATATAAAATGATAGGGAAGTAGTGAGAAGTAATAAGTATGTATACATATATACTTATATATAGTGGGGTGCAGTGTTGTTAAAGGCTCTGTAGGGAAAGGTATTGAGTTTAAAGTGGAATATTGTGTTATATGCAAAAATATAGGTTAGCTCTAGGGCTAACTTTATTTCGTTTTGTTTCAAGGAACTTCCTTTATCTGTAAACATGGAGGCTGCCGTTGTCAGTCATGTGATATTTTGGATGACTTTCCCTGTTCAAACACCACACAACTAATAATTTATGACCATATTAATTAAAGTCTTGTTTGTGAAAGGATTTAAATCCTTTCCTCCATAGGCCAGGTGATTGATAATAGAACAAGGAGTCTGTCTTGTGATTGGCCCATAATTACACAGCTTTAACACATAAAATTACTAATATTCAATTTACCTTTTACATAAGTTTAAACGTACCTGATGTTAGTAGTAAATCTTTTTGGTGAGCGTTTATTTTCAATTTATTTCTCATGGTTATGAAGAGCATGTTGACGGCATCATATGAAAAGTAAATGGGAATGATGAAAGACAAGAGAGGGGGAGGCCAGTTAATAGAGAGTGACAATAGTCTACATAGAATATAACATGGGAATAAATTAGTATTTTAGTAGTGTCTTGTGTGAAGAAAGGACAAGTTTATGATCTATTTTGAATGTGAATGTGATGAGTGAAGTCAACTTTGGCAGTTAGGTAGATTATGGAACTGTGACCTGAAGCACACCAATGAAGAGCAATTACAGATTTTCCTAGCCTAGGCTTCAGAAAATATAGATTTTATTAAAGACAGGAGGCGACTATTATGCTTTATACTTTCTTTACTACTCACAGCAGCAAAATGGTTAACAAACAGGTTAGGTAGAGAAGAAAAAATGACAACCAAACATGACAGGTACAATATGCTGAGAACCAATAATATGAATAGATAGGTATAAAACAGGTGTAATCAATTAGTCCCTCCTCTTTCGTGCTGCGACGGTGTATAAGAACTTGGAACGATGAAATAACCATAAGAATTCTGGAACGAAGAACTGGAACTATGAATTCTTGAAGAGGAACGATGAAATCATAACGGTGTAACGGAATAAACGATTAGGCTGAAAGAGAGAGCAAAGGGTGGGTTAAGGGAGGGATAATAGTCGCCTCCTGTCTTTAATAAAATCTATATTTTCTGACGCCTAGGCTAGGAAAATCTGTAATTTTATCTCAGACAGGAGGCTCCTATTATGCTAGTTTAAAGCATAAGTACTAATCATAACACAGTCCTAGAAACATGAGAAGTGGGTCTAAAATAAAAGGATTTAAATGTAGATTCCGATGACCAGTCGGCAGCTTTAAGAATGTCTAATAGAGAGCCTCCTGCCTGGAAAGTCTTGGTAGACATAGCGCCGCTAGAAGAGTGTGCACAAAATATGGAGATGTCAATGGCTGCAGAGGACATGACATACCTCACCCACCTGGCTAAGGTGGCGGAGGATACTGGAAAGGGGGGTTTACAGTATGAAATAAATAATTGAGTGGATGTAGGAGATCTAAATGGAAGCGTCGTTTGTTCGTAAGTTTGAAAGCAACGAACTACACAATTTGGGATTGTCTGGGAAATTTGGATAGAAAATAGTTCTAAGGTTAGTCTTGGTACATTTAACAATGTTAAATAAAACTCCATCTGGAGAAAAAGATCTAAATGATAAGTCTAGAGATTTAACATCAGATACTCTTTTAAAAGATATAAGACACAGTAACATAGTTAATTTACAAGACAGCATTTTCAGGGATAAATCAGGGTTATCATCCCAATTAGATAATAGTTGAAAAACCAAATTTACATCCCATGTGTCAGTGTATTTAGGTAGAGGTGGTCTGGTAAGTCTGATACCCCTGAGTAATTTGCATATGAGAGGATGTTTGCCTACATGGAGGTGGTCAATGGGAGGGTGGTTTGCTGAAATAGCTGAACGATAAAGGTTGATGGTACGGTAAGCTTTACCTGCATCGAATTGGAAGGAGAGGAAATTTAGTATGTAGGAGAGAGATGCTTTAACGGGATCCAAATCCCGTTGTAAGCACCAATGGATCCAAAGTTTCCAGGTTGATCTGTAATTAGATCTGGTACCTGGAGCCCATGCCTCGGATAGTAATTTTTGAGTTGAGATCGAAAATTCTGGATTAGATCAGAATGCCCCGAAATCAACCAGGCGACAAGGGTCAGTTGGTTGGATAGGATGAGAGGGTGAGGGTTCCCTAGTGGGTCGGAAAGGATCGATCGGAAGTTTGGGAGGATCCTCGGGAAGTCTACAATCATGCTCAGGAGTTGTGGAAACCATGGTTGGGCAGGCCACCAAGGGGTTATCAGAACTAGGGGGTGTTTCTAAACCGAGACTTGGAGGAGAACTCGGGATATCATCACAAATGGAGGGAACGCATAGTTGGTCCCTGGGGGCCATGTCTGGAGGAAAGCATCTGTTCCTAGAGCATCCAGGTCTGGACGGCAACTGAAGAAGTGTTTCAGTTGGCGGTTGAGGCGTGAAGCAAAGAGGTCCATCTGAAGGGGACCCCATACGGAGATAATCTGTTGGAATGTTGAATGATGGAGTTGCCAATCGCTGTAATCGACAAGGAATCGGGAATTCCAGTCTGCGATAGTATTGGATAAGCCAGGGAGGTATTCTGCCTTCAGAGAAATATTGTTGTCTAGACAGAAATGCCAAAATTGTTTGGCTAAATCTGCTAAAGGTTTCGATCTCGTGCCTCCCAATTTGTTGATGTATTCAACTGCTGTCACATTGTCCATCCTGAGTAGGACACAGCAGTTGGTCTTGTGTTTGATGAAACTCTTCAGAGTGAAGGAGCCTGCCAACAATTCCAGATAGTTGATATGCATGTTGGACTCCATAGAAGACCATTTCCCTCCAGTTGAAGAAGTTCCGCAACGAGCACCCCAGCCAAGGAGACTGGCATCTGATTCTATAACAATGTCGGGAAAGGATCCAAAAATCGCTCTCCCGTTTGTACTTCTCGATCTCCCAGGATTGTACATGATGAAGCCACCAAAGAAGTTCTTCTCTGGCATCTGAGTTGAGAGGGATTTCATCTGAATACCCTAGCCCTTCTCTCAAGTGTTTCGCCTTGAGGCGTTGAAGAGCTCGGTAATGAAGAGGAGCTGGGAATATGGCTTGTACAGAAGCTAAGAGGCCTACTATGCGGGCTAGTGATCTGATAGAGATAAGTTGTCTGTTGAGAACGGATTTGATTTTGTTTGCGGATGATTTTTAATTTCTTTGAAGGAAGGCTGAGAGTAGCTTCCGTGGAATTGATAACAAAACCTAACAATTCTATTTCTTGTGAAGGGGGTAGGATAGATTTTTGTTCGTTGATAATAAAACCTAGGTACGTCAGAATGGAAAGTCCAGGTCATGTGGACATGTATGGAATCGAGGTTTTGTGACATTACAAGAATGTCGTCTAAATAGATGATAAGCCTCACTCCGCCAATTCCTGAGGAGTGCGATTACAGGTTTTAGAATCTTTGTGAAGCACCAAGGTGCTGAAGAAAGGCCAAATGGAAGGCATGTGAATTGCCACCTTTGGCCTTTCCAAAGGAATTGAAGGTATTTCTGATGGTCCGGATGAATGGGGACTGTTAAATAGGCGTCTTTTAAATCTATTTTTATCATCCAATCGTCTTTTAGTAAAAGGTCCCGAAGGAAATGTATTCCCTCCATTTTGAAATGTTGATAGCGGACATAGTTGTTTAGATGTCGAAAATTTATGACTGGTCGGTAACCTTCATCTTTCTTTTTCACAAGAAAAAGATTGCTGAGGAAACCCATTGAGTTGTGGGGAGGTGGGATGATGGCGTTTTTGTTGATTAGATCTGAGATTTCTGTCTGGATGAGAGACTGATCTGCTAGGGAAAAATGTATTGGGAAAGGAAGGGATGACAAAATCTATTTTGTACCCCGTGATGGTATTGAGTACCCAAGGATCTAAAGTTATAGTGTTCCAAATGTGGGAAAAAAGGGCTAATCTGCCCCCTGAGTTTGTTGGGGAAGAAGGGGAATGAGGGAATCTCACCTGAATATCCGCGGGATCTCTGGAATCCGCGCTGTCCCCTAGGTTTCCATTGTCTTCCTCTAGAAGGGAAGAATGGGGAGGAATTTCGATGGTCTGATTGTGGTCTGTATTTGTCCGAGATAGAGCCTTTGAAATGTTGTCTGGCGTGAGAGCTGTGGCTGGGAAAGCGGCCCCTGCCTTTCCCAGCCTTCCCAAAAACCTTTTGGGAGAAGGATTTGTTCAAGGACAGTTTAGCTTTGTCCAATGTAGAAAAGATGCCCACATATTTGCTGATTTCCTTAATGAACGCCTCGCCGAATAAACAGCCGTCGGCTGAAGGACCTGGTTCCTTATGGGCAATGTTCATTAGCAGTGGGTCCATCTTTAGGAGTATAGAGCGCCTCCGTTCACTGGCCATAGCAGTGAACAAATTGCTCTCTGTGCCCAGCCTCTTAGGATTTTGGTGTCCACCGGGATTCCTGTGTTTGCCGATTCCTCTGCCAATTCACAGATCTTAGCAAGAGGACCAAGGATATCTAAGAATTTATCCTGACAGGACCTCATAGACCTATCCAGACCTTTCTTGGGGGTTTTCCCTGATTTAATGAGGTACTGTAAAATAGTTGGGTCTATTTCAGGTGTCAGTGCCACTTTGTTGGAAAGTGTGGGTCTGGGGCACTCTGCGCGAAGCTTGTTTCTGGTTGATTTGTCCATTGATTTCCTGAGCCATGTCTCCATATAGTGAGCCAAATGGGAGGAAGGTGTCCATTCCGATGAGCGGGGATGTTTAATGTGCCCTGGGTCAAAGAAGGGCTTGCCTTTGGCATCACATGCAACATTTTCTGAATTTTCAGTTGTTGCAACCTCCTCCTGTAAATCAGATAATGAGTCTGAATATACCTCATCTATAGTCTTATATGACTTTGCATCCGAGTCTGAGGAATCATTGGAGGAGGTAGTGTAAGAGTCAGGTTTACGCCTGTATGCTTTTTTATCCCGTTTATCTTCCTCACAGGCAGAGGGTTTAGAGTGTGACTTTTTATAGCTGTGGTGTGACAGCTTTTCTGAGGTAAAATCACGTTCCTTTTCTTTAGATGGCCCTTTGGAACGTTTGGATTTATTTTCTGGGCTTTCTAGGCAATGTTTCCTCTTATGGGATGCCTTTTTTGACTTAGAAAACCCTTGGGCCAACTCACGGGAAGATTCCTCAGGTGACCAAAAGACCTAAGGGGTTATAAACTCTCTCTGGCTATGGAGAGGGCTGACTCCATGGATTTAGAAAAGACTTCTTGCATTGAAGTCATAGCCGTAATAATGGCATTGGACACAGAAGTATTCAGAGACTGGTCAGCAGTATTAGAGAAAGGGCCTTCAGAAATAACAGTACCTGTGGTTTAACAGCCTCAGAAACAGATTTCTTAGATAGCTCCTTGTTAGCCATGGTAAATGAATTAGTGTAGATAATATTTAAGGTAAATAAGCACTGTGTGTAAATTGTGTCACAGGATTGAGCAAACTGCAACAATGTATGTTATTCAGCTAAAGAACTGCAAGGAGGAGAAAGACCAGGAGATATGAATGCAGCGCAAGGTAGAATAGATGTTGGTCTAACCGCTGTGTTAAAACAATGCAGGATCAGACCGGAGAGGGAGTAAGCAGCCGTAGCAAAACATGCTGCAAATTGTGTAAGCTGTATGGGCTGTATGGTGTGAATAACGAATTACCTCCTGTAAACAGTGTAAGGTTGTATAAATTGAATAAGGGAGATAAACCATGAATTAAGTACACAATTTAAATAATATATATATATATATATATATCAAATATGTGCAAAGTAAGAGTAATATTGAGGAGCACAGTGACAAGATAGTTAACTCTCCGAAGGAGCAGCAAAGAAAGAGGAGGGAACAAATTGATTACACCTGTTTTATACCTATCTATTCATATTTATTGGTTCTCAGCATATTGTACCTGTCATGTTTGTGGTTGTCAATTTTTTCTTCTCTACCTAACCTGTTTGTTAACCATTTCTGTGCTGCTGTGAGTAGTAAAGAAAGTATAAAGCATAATAGGAGCCTCCTGTCTGAGATAAAATTGAGATTCTAAAGGTAAGGTCACAGACGGTACGATTCAAGCCAAAAGAGAGCTATTGGATGCCGTAAAAATTAAGGGTTTGCTGGAGAAGCGGGTGGCCAACAGTGTCGAAGACTGCAGGCAGATCCAAGAAGATAAGTCAAGAGACGTGACCTTTTACTTTACACTAAGGATATTGTTAGTAATTGGTGAGGACTGCTTGACTTGGCTTGACAATTCCAGTTCACAAGAGGAAAAAACAGGCCAGGAATTCAGTGTATGTGTTTATTGAAACAAGTACCGTATTTGCTCGATTATAGACGAGGTTTTTTCCAGAGCAAATGCTCTGAAAAATACCCCTCGTCTTATAATCGGGGTCGTCTTCTCAGACAATCCCAAAAAAAGTCTGCTGGGGCCATGCTGCTTACCGGTCGCGAGCAGCGTCTCTTCTGTTAGAAGCAGGAGGACAGGAAGCTCGTAGCTTCCTCACAGAACTCTATCTCCCCCTCCCTCCTCTGGGGGCGGG
>VKOC01000412.1:21341-60651 GCA_009364415.1 Spea multiplicata
GTATTAAGCGCTGCATAAATTGTTGGCGCTATATAAATAAAAGATAATAATAATAATAACATGGGCCAGAAGAATGGTTGCAGGTGATTTTCATGCCAAGTTTCCTGAGAAACCTGGGAAGTTTTGGCCTTCTGCCGGCCTTTGACGTAGGGGTAATGCCACGTACCCGACGGCTGCCTGAAGCCCAGTCTCATTGGGTAGAGCATGCTGGAGGTAAGCCGGTGGGTAACATGCAGCAGGTGGCAGGGCAGGTGAAGCACCGGATTTAAATATCCAAAACTGCCATGAAGGAGCACTCATGTTGCCTGCGTTACAATTTAATACCTTGCTGTTATACCTTGACTCTTGGCTTTTTTTTTTTACCATTCTCTGCCTTGCGATTTTGTACCTTATTGTCCTGATCTGTGTACCATACAGCTCGGTGTACCAGCCGTAGCCTGGCTGAGTCCCTGCTTACTGTACCGAAACTGGCTTTGGCGGACTATCCATTCTGCATTACCCTCTGGCACCTGCCCAGGAATTATACCTGCGGTATTACCTTTACAGGTATCTGGCCATTTCTCTGTGCTTTGGTTATTATACTAAGTGCCTATCCGTACCTGCCTATACCCGAGCCTCCACACTGTGTTGAGTCCCTCTTCTCTTAGCTTGTGGCTCAACCCCTTGGTAGGTGTTTCAGGGCAAAGAACTTGCACGGTGCATATTCTTGGGTGACAGAGGACATGACGTTTCTCATTTAACTTACATCATTAGAGCTGGGGAGCTTCACTGTTACATGGTACTTTTTAACAGTTTTTTTTTGTTCTTACCACCGTCTCATATTGGCCTTTTAATGTTTTAATTAGGTTTCCATTGTTGATGGAGCTGGGCTATTTTGTTTGATGATTTTCCTAAATTGTTGTTTATCATGGACCTCGCTTCATCTGCACACTTTTCAAAATTTCATGGGACAAAGCTTGAGACGATCTGGATTTTCTGGTGATCATTCTGAGCAGAATATAGCAAGCTTATACTTACCATGTAGTTTTAAAGCCTAATTTCTCCATTTAGTTTACCACAATTTTTTTTTTTTTTTAAGCCAAGTAGGGCTTTTTAGTACGAGGCCTGCGTTCGAGTTACCTAAAATTCGACATAATATTTACATAATTAGTTTCGTTTCAAAACATTTAATTTTTAGACAACCAACTTTGTTTCCTGACCTTTTGACTCAGACCTACCGTATTTATCGGCGTATAACACGCACCCTCCCCAGGACCGGAAGCGAGGGAGACGTCGCTGCAAATCGTGCAGCTCTAGGATTTATCGGCGTATAACACGCAGGTAGGGTTTCAGCTTCGTATTTTGGTTTAAAAAGTGCGTGTTATACGCCGACCAATACGGTAATTCGGATGCCTTTTTTGATTTGGAACGTGTGTGTGTGTTGGGGGGGATCGCAACTGCCACTGCAAGAGATTTTGCCACTCAGAAGATGGCAGCGTCCTTTAAAAAAAAAGTTAATGGAGTCCAGCTTTCTGTGATTAGTAATTTTTTTTTTAAATAAAAATAGCTATAAAAAAAGTGGTGACATTTAAGAATTATGCATTGATGTCACCATCAAGTTCCAGCAAAATGTAAAAAAAGATAAAGTTTGATTATGAAAAAGTGCCAAAATTATTGCTGTAGCTTTCCAAAAATCCTGACATGGAATAAACACGTCTAACCCAAAAAATGATCCTGCCTAGAAGTGTACGTTTTGATGAGGATAGTGATGGAACCCAACACATTTAAAAACCGAACATTTATATAAGCAAATGCATTGTTTTGTTTGATTTTAAGGCATTCAGGAGGACTGATAGATCTGAGGACCATATGTGCCCCTCACTTCGGAAGATCCGATAAAAACAGTATTTACAAAAACGAGACAGAAAACGTATGCTTATTAATAGTTTAATGTATGAAGGAAACATCCAGATTTCTGAATATGAAGGTACATCTCACATTAATTTAAGTCTACGTAATGTAGAGCCTCTATACTGACATATTGAATTCTCTGCTTAACCTTTTCTGTTATGTAAACAATTGTACATTTATTTGCCATTCTAAAACTTCAGAATCAGTTACATAATTTTGCTAATTTCTGTGTTTGCTCAGAAGCAGTTTACAGTACTAAAACCAACCAGCCAAACAGCTTCAAGGAAGGGAAAAAAAAACCAAAACAAAAATAAAAAAACAAAATCAAAGTTATGTCAACAAAGAAAACAGAAAAAGGGAAAATAAAATAAAGGTGGGCAGGGGAAGGATAACTATTGAGTGAGATTTATGTTGATGGGGACTGGGTGGTCACAATGGTCACAGAAAAGGGTCAGTTTAGTAAGATCTGCAAAAAGCCTGCACACTTCAGTCAAGCACATTTGTAGAATGATCTTGGAGCATGTCATCTTTTTGCTCTCTTTTTTTGCGGGATGAAAGTTTTGGTATCCCCCCTAACTCGCTGAAGGATTTTATTTTCCATGCTAACAAGTTAATCCAAATTAACCCATCTGGTTCATGTGCACACTGCTCATGTGGGGTGCCCAGGTTCCAGTCCATACCTGGAGAGAGAAAGAATCGGAAACGTTTACATAAAACAGGACACCGTACATCACATACTTTGATGTTTTCTTAAGACAAATCCGTAATGCGACCGATTGATATTAGGAGCACAGACATTGCCAGGAATGTTATAAAGTAAATGCTAATATAGGTGTTTGTAACGTGAAAGATACTCCTGAAATTAAAAAAACGAGCAGTAAAGACGAAACCCAAATAAGTATTCTAAGCCCAAATATCTTTTCAACATTAAACAATTTCTCATGTAATTCACTCCAGCAAAAGGCTGTGCGTAGAGAAAAGATACATTTTCCACATATAAAAATCAAGCTGCACACGAGCTCTATGTCAAAATATACATCAAATTGCTTCATTCACATACTGGAGATGCCAGGACACTTATACTGTACATGACAGTATATAGAATAAATACAGTTTACAGTTTTTTTTTGCCATTTTTAGCATATCTTTGTTCAATCATGTTTAGTGCGCTCAAATTAGATATTGCTTTTGCAAGGACAGGTGGGGCTCTCTTTCTGCTTTTTGTATGGTCCGTGATTTAGTGAGGATTTTTTTTTTTTTAATATAAAATGAGAGGGAACCCATTAAAGTTTTTTTTGCAAGTTTACTTAGGATTCCTTCTACTAGTTAGATCCCACTGGAAAAAGTATATTTGTATTGAAGAAAAAAATTCTAAAAAAATTTAAAAATAGGTTGCCCCAGTATGTTTTTTTTTTTTTTTTTTTAACTGAAGACCCCCCAACAGGGATCTCTCTTGGAACTAGACTTTAACCCTTATGGTGATATCACCGGGGTCTGGACATGCTCTGTTATTCTGGTGGTCCGGTGTGGATCAGTTAGCAGGAAGCGGGGATCTGGTGCAAAGGACACCTTGATCCACTGTGTACCGGCAGAGTAACCTCTTTGCGAGTGCAAAAAAACATTGGACGTATTATTACATCTTCTGTCATAGTAATGGTACAGCTGGTGTCACAAAGAGGTTAAGATGCAAGAAATACTGGGCACAAAGTATGGTTGAATAATTAGCTCACGGGATAACAGTTTTAGCAAATGGAAAGCAAGACTACTATTAACCCTAGAACAGAGAACAAATCAATGAACAAAAACAAGATCAGTTTAACAAAACGTGATTCTTACAGTTTGAGGCCCATTCTCCGTAGAGTTTGAAATCTTTATAATCGAATTCCAAGCAGGATCAGCAGCATGAGGTCCATTGAAAATTGGTCCACCTGTGCCATCCGGCATTGGAGCTACAGGAGGGATCATTGCATTTCCATACATGGAGAAAGGCATACCCTAAAAAATAAATATATGTATTTACTGTTAATTTAAGAAGCAAAGCAAAAGGCCATCTAGTATTTAAGACGCCAATTTAAAATCACAGAATTATTGTGAAGTCTGGATTAAAACCTCGAAGCCCAGTAACAGTTTTAAAAACAGAAAAGAAAAAAACCAAAACAAAATCAGTGACTTGGCGGATGATAAGCAAACAAGAACATGCATAAAAGATGCTACTGAAAATGCTAAATCTCAAATCAAATGTTCCAAGTGCGGCAAGTCAGTGAGGTTTTATGGTTAAATCAATGTACGTGGGGTTTTACTGTATTTGAGGGATGTACACATTTCATTCTAAATGGACTAGTGTGTGTATCTCAAAAGAAAGTCCTAAAGTAGACGCATGGTCAAGATAACAAAAATGTAAGGTACACCACACTGTTAAAGGTCATGGCCAAGGAAGCCAAGTGCTTCCATGTGCATATCACAGATACCAATATAGACTCGTCTCACGTGCTGAATGTCAACCTGACTTGCAAACAGGATTTCATTACTTTAAAAGAACTGTGTGAACAAAATGTTTGTTACCCCAACTTTCGGAAAGTCCATGTAGCCAGCTGGAACATGCTGTTGGTATGCCCCTGAAGTAGGCACAATTCCAGAACTGTCTCTCTCCATTCCTTGATGTTGCGAAAACACACCTGGGTCAGACATGGGCCTGTGGATCATGTGATTGCCCATACCTGGGTGGCACCAGTCCGTCACTTTATCTATTAAAACAATGTGAACATATGAAAACTGCACAAGGATGCAAAAATCAAGATAAAATACACATCCTAGAACAAGATATGACTTTAGCATCTTTATTTAACGGTTTATGCCCATGAAAGCGGGACTCCATTTAGAGATCTAACAAAACAAGAAATTACCTTGACTCCCTCCCATGCCTTCAAAAGACCAGATTCCACTATGACCCACTGAAGCTGCCAAGTTGCTCCCGATCACAGATGGCGTAGAGGTCCCTGTCTGCCGTATCCGCGCTGACCGTTCTGTTCCAATTGGCACAGGAACTTTTCTGTCATGAGGCACCGAATTGGGTTTCTCAGACACCGAAGGGGATGGGGACTGTGCACGAACACCAGCAGACACAGTCTGGCCTGAAGAATCTATATTACAAGCAGTCATACAATTAGCCATTGGAAGTCGCAATATGTGAGTAGGGTACATCATGGCCGAACTATTTTGATTACACATTTGCAAATCACAGAAAGTATATGAAACCGTATTAAATAAAGCTCTGCACTGGGATCAGTGCTGAACTGTAACCGTGAAATCAACAGGAAAATTGCGGTAGCTAGTTTAGAAGTTTAGTGATAGTTTGAACATAAGTATAACAAGTCCAAAATATCAACCTGCTCGCTACCCTTTGGATATATCAGTCAGCCTGGGCTCTCGTTTGTCACCAGAAGCCACCATTACCAGCTTACTGTCGAAGACTGCGGTATGGGTTTGCCCGTATAGATTAACGCACGGGCATTCCCTTCCAGTAGGTGTCAATGCCAACAGCCGCAGGAAGTACTTTGTAGGACAGAAGAGACCCAGGAAGATCTGGGCAGCAATGCAAGGCTATCAATGATGTAATGGCAAGGGAGATCAGACGGATGTGAATTAGAAAAAGATTCTCCTTTTTCAAGAAATGGGAAAACCACCAGTTTAAAAATGAAACCTACATATAAGAAACAATTAACCGCTTTGTGAGAGTCATTTTGGTATCCTTCAAGACATAGATGTTATTACATTTCTGTGGTGTTCTCATTTACCCACACAAAATTATATATATTTTCAGGACAAGGCCTTTCTTTAGATACCATTGTTTTGATCATATTTTTTTTTCTGTAATTCTCACGAAACGTACACCTGAATTGCAAAGTTTGTTGGGTTGTTTGGGGGCTAAATTTGGGAAGTGCGCGTTTTTCGTTCTGGAATTTTGACATATGGTCGTCCTACGTCCATCTCCTATTTGGAGGACATCTTTAAAGCCAGCCATTTAAATTTGCTCCAATTAAACCATATTTTTAAAAAGACACTATAAATTATTTGAAATGGCGATATTTTAACACTTCCCATGCATAAAATCTACCACCAGCCTTTGTCAAAGTTTGTGCCATTAAGTTTTTGTTTAATTTACCATCGCAACACCGTTTGCATTCTAAGCTCGTTTAAACCCATAATATGTCAGGCAGGTTGATTATCACAAACTGTATGACTTTGTTTATCAAATGATTAAACTATATTGGGAGCTCGGTGATGTTGCATTTAAGAGATCCCAAAGAATACTGCAAATTGTATTTAAGAAAACCTCACTACCCCCCAAACCCCTTAAAACCAGTAGAACTAAAATAGTACACTAAAAAGGGTAATATGTAACATATCAATGTTGCCAACTAGAACATAAAAAGGAAAGCATGTACACGGGGTATCACAGTAATTGGGGGATGTTGCTGAACATAAATTGGGTTATTAAATAAAGCGATGATCCATATATACATACTCACATTTATTTTGAGATCTATTCTAAATATTTACATAAATTAAGTCACGGTCCTGCAACTTTCATTTGAGTTAATGTACTTAGTGGAAATTAATGACAGCAGTATGCGTATGAATCTGGTGGTTGTTTAGAACTACTGTTACTGTTGCAAATTTTGAAAACTGGTCTTATCACTATGGCATTGAAAGGAGACAATGCACCAGACTTACTTTTGCAGTAACTGAATTTTCCGAAAGCCCTTACTTCCTAGGCGTGCTCCTCATTCAAAAAGTGTTTATCAATAGCAGTTTATCAGGGTGTAATATGAGTAATTCAATTGGTGTATCACTACATTCTTACTCTACACACAAAACATTTTCAAAATTCATACAATAACTTACCACTGGACGCTGATGAAGATGGCGTCAATAAACTTAAAGGAGAAAAGTGTTGCCTGTTGAAATTAGCAGCTGTATGAGGACCCCCAGGTGCATACATTTGACTTCCCGAAAGATTTGAGGCAAAGGTACCCAGATGGGTTGTGGATGATGCCACTGAGGTGTAAGATGAATCCATGTTTACAATACCTTTAATGGCAAAAAAGGAAACATTAGCTACAAATGGCAGTATTGGTAGAATGTGTAAACTAACCAGACCATTTGAATGTTATGCACACCTTTCAAAACGCTCATGGGAAACTTATGAAAAACAGTTAAGGCCTTACTTCTGACTACCTTCAGGCAATAGGATTCAACACTGCATATGGACATTGCCTGCACCTGTACGGACAATGGGCGCTCCCTAAACCCATTGAAAACAATGCATTTTGAGACCGTACATATACAGGCTTTGTCATTAAGGGGTTAAAAAAATGAACCCCTGTCTCTGCTAGCAGTTAAAACTTAATGCAACATTTGCTTTGCTTTCCCATAAGAAATAAAACATCCTTTGTATCCAAAATGTTATGTCTAAAATACAATCTTTTGGCAAAGCTGCTTGGTATTAATCAAAGCATATCACTATATGCACATTATCGAACCTGCACTGATCTTTTGAACAGCATATTCTTTCCCCCAGTTGTTAAAAGTTGCTGGAGTAGAATAAGGTTGGTGGTCAAATTGATAAACTTAATCCAAAACCATTGAGTGAAAGCAATCCCAAGGAAAACGTAGTGGAAGAGTTGTACATGACAGAACTTTTTTTTTTATTATTATTGTTCCTGAAGTTGCTACTAAAAGAAAAAAAAAAATGCCCTAAAAGTACATTTTAAGAACCGGAAATTTTGAGTACTGCTCCAATGGCAGTTGTATTCACAAAAAAGTGCTGTGTGGTGGTATAAACCAATATTACATTTTTTTATTATATAAAAATACTAAGTGGCGTTACTTATTTTCTGGAGTGGGACCCACGGAAACAGACTAAATTTTGTTACATCTCTGGACATTGACTGCCCGGTGCATTAAGACAAATTCTAATATCTTAATATTTAAGACGTCATCCTGTTGCATGAAAAATCTGAACTGTGTGACAAATTCTGCACAGAAAGGGACAAGCAGAATTCCGTAGCAAAGTATCAAAGCCGACAATGACATATTAAAGAGATACAAAAAGACAAACTCACCTGACTGATTTGGAGGCGGCCTTTGCACAGATGGCCTGAAACCTGGGGCTTTGGAAGTTTCAGATGGAAGCATAGAGTCAGGATTTGGCAAATATGAAGCTTGTGTGGAGAGCATGGAATCTTGAGTTGACTGAGAAGAAACCATAGAGCCACCCCAGAAAGGGTGAGGAGGATTAGGATTGTTTTCAAACAGTGTGCTAAATGGACTATATGGTAAAGCAGAACTGAAGTTGGGACCCATTGGTTTGCTTGAGGGGTGACCAGAATTCTGGGCAGCACTTTGTGTGCTTAGATTGTGAGGATGTGAACCAAAGGACTGCACACTCTGCGGCCGCTTCATATTTGCATGTGCAACAAGGCCAGACACCGGGGAACTCTGTATGGGTACTTGATTCTTGTGAGAGGGGTTTGCTCCATGGGAGTGAGGTCTAACTGCAGAATTTTCCATCTTAGCAGCAGACTGCGTAGAAACCATAGACGGCTGGGATAAGGAATATGATGAAGACATGTTAGAAGGAGCAGCCTGGTGAGAGGGACCACTTACGGCTAAGTTAAGGGATGGCACCATCCTTGGATCAGGTGGAGGGGGAGCAGGTGTCTGCATTGGAGGTGGCCGGGAATCTTGGGAAATTGAGTTTGAAGGATGCTGATGTGCCGAGTGCATTGAGGCACTCCCAGAGGTAGAGCTCGCTTGCTTGCCATTGCCTGAGCTAGTTGCCTCCATGGCAGGCTGGCTACCCAGATCCTGCTCAGAGGAAAGTGAGGTCCCTTTATTTGGAGAACATGTCAGGCAATCAGAGGGGCTGCTTCGAGATCCCCCTCCAGGTAGGGATGGCGGGGATGGTGATGATGCAGGTCGATGTTCTTTGGCAGTGGGAATGGAGCATGTGGAGGCTGTTGGTGTGGTGACGTGGTTGCTTGCAGTTGTGGTTAATGTGGTTGCTGTGGCGTTAGAGGTTTTAACCACTGTGACAAAGAGTTGTCTTCTAACTGAAGGCGAGCCGAGGCTCACGCTTGAGGATGAGACAGGCACACTTGTGGCAGCAGAGCTTGAAGTAACAGTTGGGCTAGTAGACGAGACTCCAGGGATCACCTGAGAGCTATTATTTTGGGTAGTATGGCGAGGCATCACGTGAGGCTTAGGAGAATTAGTAGCTCGTGCAGGGCTAAGAGGTCTGACAGGAAAGGGGCCCCAGGTGGACTGGGCTGGAGGAAAGGTACTTCCAAAGTGTGTCATAGGCAATCGAGGAGGACGGATCTGTTGGAAAGTCTGGGCAGCGAGTAGAGCATGAGCAAACTGTGGCGGAGGATAAGCCAGAGGGAGAGAGACTGGAAACCCGGGTCGCACATTATTCACTGGGTTTTTCAATGGTTTGTGAGTAGATGCTGAACTAATGGCTGGGACTGAGAGTGCAGAGGCAGCTTGTGATGTCGATGACACTGTGACAGCAGTGACTTTAATACCCATAACTGAATTGTTAACTGAGGAAATGGTGGCAGAAGTTGAATATGAAGTTTTTGAGTTCGCAGAGGAGCTTTTTAAACGATTCTTTGGGATAAGTTCATCTATTTCTTTGTCAGGATCTTTAATGAGTGCGTTAATCAAATGCGTTGCCTGTCTGGTGGATTCTGTTCCACCTCTGTGGGGAAAAAACATGGAGACATACGTTTAGTAGGAGTTTTTGTATGTAGAATGTAAGTCTAAGTCACTCAAGTGCATAGTACTGTAACATTAGGTGCTCTATTACTGTCAATTTGCTTATAATAACCGATTTTGTCTATTGCTGCAAATATTTCATTGAACAAATATGCACAGGATTTTACCTTATTGTTATTATTCTGTCTCCGGTTTTGTCCTTTTGTTTGTCAATGTCGATATGTGCACCTGTGAACTCTCTGATAGCATTGATGTTACAGCCACCCCTCCCAATAACTCGTGAAATGACTGTAGATGGTACGGACACTTTCTTTGACCTGGGAGCATATAAATATATATATATACTATAATAAAACAAAAAGCATGAATTTGAGTCATTTTAACACTTGTTTATACCACACAGATATGCATTCTGAGCACTGAATACTACACAACATAACACACATTTTGTGAGTGCATGTATAAAACCTGAAACAAGCACACTGGCTATTGTTCTATAGTCCTAATATAAATGCTATTTATGGGTATCTTCAGGTGTGTTGAACTATGCACAGTAATAAAATGTGATCAAACTCTACTAAATCAAAACAGTCAACAGATGGGTAGGGGAAACGTTTTTCCTAAAAATGATATTCTTTGATGGCAAAGTACATATATCATATTACACGTAGTGAACTCTCACACCACCATTACAATGCAGGATTTCTGTAAGAACGATATATACAAAGCTACAACTCTGATTTCAAAATGAGGACATTTTCCATTTAGGACAACGGGCTTTAAAGTATATTAAGAATTATTTTTAGGATGATTTGTGGTGCGGCACCTTGAAGGACAGGTTTTCATCCACGTCAGAGTTATTGAACGCCACAAGGCACAACATTATATCCCTCCGTCAATAAGACCACCTATAGGCAATTAACCATTTATCCCACAATTCATCTCTTTTTTTTTTTCCCCACTACTTACCGTCTGACTACTTCTTTCCAGCCTTCTTCCCTCTTCTGCCCCCTTTTAGGGCTAGCTATGGTAAGCTTCCCATTAGGAGAAGAAAGTGGCGAAGGCCCAGATTTAGTGCTTGCGGACAAGGAATTAACAGTTGCTTCAACAATGGATTCCGATAACCTTTGAGTGTTGGGAGGGAAAAAATAAATAAATAAAACTACAAATTTAACAATGCCATCTACAGAGTCTAAGTAGGTGACACTAGTTAAGCCGTTTCAATTGTGTACAAAGCAACATCCCCAAAAACTATAGTAGTTATTCTATACCAAGTGTCACATCTGAACAAAAAACTTCCTAACCTGTCACAATTCTAAGATGTGGTGTGTGAAATTACTCGAAGCTTTTCCCCTTGCGAGTGAAATAGTGGTATGCAGAACTGCGCTATATCAAGCACAAGACAAGGCCAATGTCCAACATGTAAAGTGCTGCCCTGCAGTACGAGGGATGTATAAATGAGAGCGCAGGAGGTGTGCGCTCCTCCAATAATGCGTGATGATGAAACCCTAGCTGGGAGAAAACACAAGTTTCACTTACTTTACTGAAGTTTTAGCTGGTATTTTTCTATCCTCCTTGGGAGAAGTGACAAGGACAGAGGGTTTCTTTTTGCTTGGTAAACCAATGTCAATTGTAGAAGAATGATTGTCACTCTTATTGCTGCTGTTACTGCTCTCATCGCTGCAGCTGGAGATCCTCATGTTGTCACTGTCTCCACTTTCGCTGGTGCTGCTGCTCTTAGACTCTCCATTGAGCTTTTCTTGCTGCCCATATGCAATAGGGAGCTGGTCTTCGAAGATAATCTGCACATTTTCTGCAGCGATTTTGTTCTTTCTAGTTTTCCGCTTGGTGCTGCTGGTTGTTATTGTATTGTTTCTTTTCCCATGAGACCCAGCGAGTGTCGTCCACGTGGCAGATATTCCAATAGTGGTGGTCGTGGTTGCACTAGGTGGCTCGGTTAAGACTTGGGGTTCATCTGTTTAATAAAAACACATACTGCTAAGCTTGCAATCCTGGAAATTTACAACAGTAGCGCCACCTATATAATTTAGAATATTTGCAGGATCTGGAATAGTGAGAAGCTTTTGAGGTGGTGGCATTAGTAATCATTAAAAATAATCTAAAAAGATCTACAGTAGTAGATCTATTAAAGTAATACTGTTTTCTAATTGAAATTATTAGACACTACACTTTTGTAACAAAGTGGCTCATACTAAATAAGATATATTACCCTCAGCTTTTTGTTTTTCCTTCTCAAGAGCAGCTTGCAGTTCAAAGTTCTCCTTATTTTTTGCTTCTATTTCTTCAAGTTTTCTCCTTTGCTCCTCTTTCTTTTTTCGCCGTTTCTCCTTCCTTTTCTCTCGTTTTGCAGCCAATGCGAGCCTTCTGCTTTCTTCTCTCAACTATATGAACAAATCACATGTTATGAGGACTTCAACTCAACTAGGATGTAAGCAGGATTCATGGCAACTTAGTTATAACTACTACTTTGCATATATGTTCAGCTTGTTTAATACTTATTGTAAACAGAGCCAACCAAACTTAAAGAACCTACAAAACAGTTTGCTCATGACACCAAAAACTTCTAAGCTTTGTAACAGCATTATAAAATATAGCGAAACACCTCACAACGAATTAACACGAATGGTACAACAAATTACTAATGTAACATAGCTGGCAATCACAAAACGCAAAGAAAAAGAAGACAGTGTACCTTTTCCAGATCCAGCTCCTCTAAAAGGATGCTAGCATTCTTGTTTGCTTCAGCAGCCTGTCTGTCTTTGGCTTGAACAATTGATTCCATACAGAGGTGGCACTTCTTCAACATCTCCTGAAATTAATATTACCATAAAGAAAAAATGCTAACAAGCAACATGTCTTACATGTAGGGAAAATGGTAAAAAAGAAGATAACTTAAAATGACTTTAAAATTTGTTCATAATTTGAGAATGCACGGGTCCAATATGCAGGCTACTAAACTGTCAGACTCTTACTTAGAATAAAGCTATAGAAAATAATAAGTGCAACTTTTTGTGTTTAAATCTAAAAAAGGCAGAGAACTGGATACAAGTTACTCTTGTGATGGTTATTCACATAGGTGGAAATGAGGACAAGTGACCACCCCCGCTCATGAACGAATGCGTAGCTCTTGGACTGAAAAAAAGAAAACGCTGACTGATTTCTACAGAAAACCCGTTATAACTTGAATAATGAACGAGCCCTAGAAACAATTTTGATGCTTTACCTTGTCTGTTATGGTAGCAATGTATCTCATGCACTCGGAGTCTGATGGGAATTGGTTTACCTCTTTCACAAGGTAGCGCACCACCTTAACATGACCCTGTATAAGAAATAAACATAATGAAAAACAATCTATGGACAATCATACAAAAGGCTTAGGACAAAGCATGCAAAACTACAGAACCGTTCGAGAATGTAGAAGCCTAAAACTTGAAGGGTTGATTGGATTTGTTTCTTTAAGGGAGGCAAACCTAAGTCTCATGAAGATGCTGTTTGAAAAATTTCACTGCCTAAGGTCAAAAAGGATAATGCTCTGAAGAAGCGCCAGTATGTCTTTAAACTGCAGATGCATTGATCATGAACTGGTGCACTGAAGATGCACCCAGTTCTCAAAAGAAACGTTACTTTATTTAGAGTAGTCCAGGCATAAATTCTTTTTTTTTCTCAATATAGCCACATTTACATAATAAATGTTCATCAAAGTGAAACATTCAAAACGCACAATACCTTTCTAAACGCTGCCATGAGAGGAGTTATCTTTCTGTTGTCTGCTGCATCTACATCAGCTCCGGCCTGAACCAACAGCTGAACGACATCCAAATGACCTCCGTTCGCTGCCAGCCACAGGGGAGTGTTGCCCTTTTTGTTGCGGACATCAATATGTGCTCCCCTACAATAAAAGAACTGTTCAAACACTCCTACATATTACAAAATTAATGCATGTCACGAGCAAACAAGGTGCTACATTAAATATTTTAGTATGGAAGGTTTTATGCTGCTGTAGCATTTTAAAAGGGCACTTAAAGAAGACTACAGTACTTCGGAGTTAGACATTACATAACAATTCTATACACACACATTTAAACTATGTTGGATAAGTAATGCGTCAAAAGCCAGTTATACGGACAGTTATTTAAACAATACCTGCTGATAAGGAGCTCACAGAATTTATAGTGGCCCTTGTCTGCGGCAATGGTCAGAGCCGTGTCTCGTGAAGATGGCACAGGAGGAGCGTTCACATCTGCACCTTTATCAAGAAGCACTCTCCCCACTTCGGCATAACCACCGGATGCGGCTTCCATCAAGGGAGTAAGACCAGTCTGTAAGAGAGACTCGTTTTATAGCAACAGGCATGAATACTTTGTTTACAAGACAGTTCTGAAGAACATCCGCAATGTATTTTCTTTCACTGTGAGGCAATGGATGCAGTGTAATGGATACATGAAAAGGCTAGTCAACGACATTTTCTTATGTGCTTACCTTAGCTCTATGCTCCACATTAGCTTTCCTGTCCAGGAGCAGGCTAACCACTTCAGTTCTCCCTTGGAAACAAGCCAGCGTAAGTGCGGTATTGCGATTGGTTTCTATTTGGGCATTGATGTCCGAGCCCATATCCAGGAGAAGTTTCACAGCAGATGTGTGACCATTCATTGCTGCCAACATCAAAGGAGAGATTCCCAACTTGCTACCAGTTCTAGGGAACAAAACAAAAAAAGTAAAGTCATTTGTGCAATACCGTTCTAATTTGCAAGCGCGTGAGGATTTCTAATACACTCTATATGCTTCAGTCCAAATATTAATGAGTGAGGCTATGCATTTATAGCATAATTAATGAGCACCCAAAGAACATACAAAAGGAATGCTGGGCAAAGCTTTCTATTCTAGCAAGACCCTACTCAACAGCTCTCAGCCAAATCATTCTGAATTAACAAATAGCTGGAGTGTAGAACATAAAACATTATGTTTTATATAGCACCATCATATTCTGCAGTGCTGTACAATAGGTAAACAGGGCATGACAAGTAGTACATAACATAATTGGACAGACACAGGTGATGAGCGCCTGGCTCAAAAAAGCCTTACAATTTATGCCTCCTATTTAAGGAGTACGCAACTGGTATTATTTGAAATAGGAGAAGTTTTTCTAATTCCTTTCTATTATGTAAACCTAGTATATAGCAACTATTCCCTTCATAAAGACAAGGGCCCTCAAAAAGGGATTTGAAAAACATTACAAAACTATAGAGGGGGAAAAAAGTTGGGATTAAATATCTAAAAAAGTAAACAGAACTGCCAGAGTTTTCTAGAATACATACCTGGAATTGATCTCAGCTCCAGCATTCAACAAGATTTTGATAATGTTTACATAGCCACCAGAAGCCGCCAAACTTAAAGGGGTGTAGTCTGAAACATTTCTATGTTCTTTATTCGCCCCACGGGCCAACAGCAACTCCACCACCTAGAAATAAAATATACTAGTGTATTAAAAAAAAAAAAAAAAAAAAAAACCCCCAAACATTGATATATACACAGGTAAGATGTCTGGACATGTATGCCTGTATGTCTTTGCATTAACTGAGAAGTAGGTTTCCAGTGTGTTTAAAAAAAAAAAAAAAAAAAAGGCCATTTTAAATATGCCCAGTAGCTTAATTATGCACGCTATGATTGAGTTTTATGCCTAAAGTAAAATTGGAACACAGACACTTTAAATTACACACAATTTGGACATTTTTAACACACACACACACATTTTTTTTCTTCTTCTAAAGGTTACCTCTTGTCTGCCTCCAGAGCAGGCCAAAGATAGCGGTGTGTCTTTGGTCCTCTCAGATTGAGCTTCAATATCTGCACCGCTGTCTAACAAAATTTCCACCACACCAACATGCCCAGCAGTCGCAGCCAAAATAAGTGGGGTGAAGCCTGTAAGAGATGGAGGATACAGGAATTCCGACAGTAAGCTTTTACACAACCACACACACAGGTGGAGCCGTCACAATTTTGAGAACTAGCTAGAGTGGAAAGAACATGAACAGTGTTCTAACACCACACACCAAGTGAATGTAAGGTAATAGGAATGATGGACATTATGTTTACCTTTTTTGTCTCTATGTTCAATGTTGGCCCCTCTTTCTAGAAGCGTCTGCACAAGTTCCTCATGTCCACCAGCACAGGCCAGAGTCAGAGCGGTATCATGATTACTTTCAGTCTGCACAAAAAAAGCGATAAACTCAAACACCAGGAACATAAAGGCAAGTCAATGTTTGAGGTAACTCATTTTACAGCATCATTGTTGTTCAGGCTAATTAACAAGTTTTCTGGTGCGTTTTTTCTGATATTTCCTAAATGTCAAGTTAGTTCGAGAAGACATCTTTGTGCCTAACCTACGCACGTTTTAAATTCCCAGCAGAAGTTGCAAAAGCCAAGGTAGAGAGGGGATTTAAAAAGATATGTGATAGATTCAGGATAGCCATATTGACAAAGTTGACAAATAGACAAAATTGAGGACTGATTTAGGTTGGAGACTAGGTAGGCCGAGGGGATTCTTAATTGCTGTCAAAGTATGTTTTTATACAAAGCACACTCACATGCACTCTAATCCATTATATGATGGTCAAGAGTCAAATGTGACTTTTTTTGCAAACCAAATGCAAATACAGATTTGTCAGAACCCTTTCTTTACACTGGGATGTTTCCACGCACTTCAGATCTTTTCCCGGAAGGAGATGCATTGGGCTGAAAACATTTCATGCTCAGCAATGTTTTAAGAATGTAACCAGACTTTTTTTTTTTCATCTTACCTGTGCATCAATATCAATGGAAGGGTAGATAGGCAACATGGCTGAAGGAGAGATGATGGGGCTTGGAGTTGGCGTCTGAGGTTGGGAAATGGAAGTTGCAATGCTGTGGGTAGGAGTGTTTGATATTGCAGATGTTCGTCCACTCACTGCTGTTGAATAAAACGTCTACATTTAGTTGGGCTAGAAAGAATTAAAGCACCGGGTCGCACAGAATTAAATATGGGATAAATATTTACTACAGGTAACATTTTATAGAATAGTCTAAAATGTTTGTTAATGTGGTTTAATGTCCACAAACAAAAACTTTAAGTTACTTTGTAATCCTTTAAAAAAAGTATATACTTTCAGTAGCCATTATACAAGGAAAGATTTACTTCCCAAAAATGAGTTTAATTTAAGCAACTTAAGTATTACTTTGGTTATCCTAAGAAGGGAAAGTAACACAGCAACATAGTATGGAACAGACCTAGAAAAGATGGATTTAGAAAGAACGCATATGATAGAAATGAAACTGTTAAACATTTCACATAACATTTAAAGGAAGCCTTGCCTTTTTACCCATGTATTTAGACAAATACATTTTCACTAAAAATATCAGTATCTGTATATAGGTTACGGTAGGTTTCAGGTAGACTCCATGTTAACCATCAAGGACCCCACCCCCGCCCCCCTAAGGAGAGATTTCAGCTTTTCACATCTTTCCTGCTTGGCAACAATTGTATTTCACTAACCCACCATACCCAACCATGGCTATGAACCCCTCACCTTGCAGAGATCCTAAAGTAAATTATTTAAAGGAAAACACTCACAAGTTATATACTTTGAGTAATTTACATGATAAACTTGGCAAGCTCAACAATATACCTTTTAAGCCTGTCTAATCCTACAAAGGTGAAAAAAATAGCACTGACACACTGGCAAAGACAATCCTGGTCCCCTTCACTGGCACAAAGCACAACTAAAACCTGCTTGATTGATACCCACCTGCCATGATGTCATCTAGCGTATCAGTGAGGGTCTGTGCAGGACTGGCTACCATTAAACCTTCTTGGGTTTCGGAGAGAACACCTGGCCCAATACCAGTTAGCTGTGCTTGACCCAATTCTTGTTGTCCCACTATGACTCCTTGGAGGTCTGCTAGATTTGCAATGGGCCCAGAGGATAAAGCACCAGCTGCTAAAGGTAAAGCTTGTGGTATTGCCAGAGGCTGCATGGGGCTAAAACCCATCTGTACAGCAGGTTGCTGAGAGTCCTCCTTCAGCAGGATGGTGTCAACCTGCTGTAAATGGGCATAGTCTACTTCTGTAATTTCTTCGCCTACGGAAGTTAGCAGCCCCAGATGCTGGCAGGATTGTTGTTGCTGCTGTTGCTGAAGTTGGATTCTCTGGGCCTTCACTTCAAGGTACTGTTTTTTAAGCTGCTGTTGGGTCTTTAGCTGCAGTTCCCTCTCAACCTTTTGAAGCTCCTCCAAAATCTTTTGTTTCTTCTGGATCTGCTCTTCGCGGGTTTTGTTTAGCTCCTCTATCTTCTCCTTGGTCAGCTGGTCAGCATGGGCCAGCTCCAAGGACTGTAACTGGGCATTCTTTTCAATGGCTTCTTTGATCCTCTGCTCCAACTCTGTTAGCTTCCCCTGAGCCTCTTCAACAATGCTCTCTGGAGACTGACTGCTGATGTATCCCTGCGCATCCTGGCCACCGTCTGGCACATGGCCACTGGACTTCTGCTTAGAAGCAGCTGTGTGAAAAAGAAACCCCCTCAGAACCAAGTGGAAGCCAAAAAGAATGGTATTCTCATGACTGAGCTATTGTCAGGCATTGGTAGAAAAAGGATAGGCACAAGTACTATAGCCACAAAGATTAGAGATAGGCTGAACGGGACCATACTTTAACAAAACGTACAAATCTGTACAAAGAAAAGGCAACTTTCAGGAAAAAGCAGCTGGAATTCTGAAACTCTCTGATAGAGCAAATTTTAAATTTTGCATTGCGCTCCAGCTTTTCAAACACAAAACAGCAGGTATTCTATATAAAATTGTGCTTAAAACATAAAATGCACCTACCATTAAAAACGGGATTAAATACAAAATGAAAACAAAAAGCAGAAAACGTCAACCAAAAAGCATAAAATTAAAGAAAAAAAAAAAAAAGGAAAAGCTAAGTTGGTTAGAGAAGTAGCGGAAAGATGTATTAGTATTACTGATAAGGAATTTATATTATTTATATAATATAAATTCATATGTAAGTACCTGTTGCCTAAACACACAAACTTGCAACATTGATATCTAATGAAGTATTGTAAGGTGAACAGCTTACACAGAAGCCATCGTTAACAACAACTTAACTACCTAAAAGGCTTATAGAAATAGCAAAATAGTGCCAGATGGGTTCATGTGCCGCATTTGTGAAAACAAGAATGTTTAATGTTTCTAGGGGTAGATTGGGTGGCAACTGCCAAAATGTAACAGATTTTAAAAAGTTACAAAATGTCACACCTCATACGCCTTGACCATCTATACAACTGGAGTTCTCAAAAAACGTAGCATTACTCTGAAATACTTTAATTGCCCAACAGCATTCCTTGGAATCTAAGACATTTTCATAGTCAAAAGGCTATCTGATGTTAGACTATTGTATTGATCTGGGCTAGGGAGCTTTTTCAACTTTTTTGCAATGCAATGTTAAGTTGCATTCATGCATGAGAAGCTCAACAGGGATAGTTCTTAGTACAGAACGGCATTTCAACTACTTAATTTAGTGATTTCTTTGCATTAAACTGCTAAAGTTATTTAAACCACTAGGGAAACACTACCAAGAAGCACACACAAACCAAAACATATTCGACAAGCATTTACACACTGAACAGGCTTTGCTTGGTTCAAATTAATGTTGATATATGTAGTATAAATAACAAAGCTCCTCTAGAGAGAATGGTGGGCAAAATGGGACAACAGCACATACACAATAAGGATCAGACCAGTCACAATCAGTACCTGAAGGGTTCAAATTACTATTTCTATTTACTTTACTGGGAAAAAAACTTAGCATGACTTGAGAAGTTACAGTGCCAAGAAGAGGTCTTAATATCATAAACAAATGTACTACAGACCAAGCAAGGAGTTACAGAAATAGGGCAGCGTCTATGGTCAGGATTCAAGATTTTAGAGTTTGACTGGTTGTTTCATAAATGGCAAAAAAAATAGTGACCCCCCCCCTCCTGCAACATCCAGATAAGCTGGCTTGGAAAATAGTAAATACACTTGTGATGTTATGTCATAGAAATGACTGCCTTAGTTCAAGGTTTAACCGCAGGTGGCTAGCCTCGCCAAGATGCCCTCATGACTAAGAAATGTACTCCTGGCTCTCCAAATCTCTCAGATTTTATAATAACCAAGTATGAACCCTTTTTTTTAGGCGATTTATTTCTTGAGCAAAAAAAAGTGCAAGATTTTTTCACGCCTCTTAAATTTGGAATACACAACAGAATTACCCAATTTTAGTACTACATTTTATGAAGCCAACACGTGTTTTAAGGGCCAGATTTCTTTTTTTTAACTTTTAGTTTGTATATTGGAGAAGTATTCATGCGTTTTGTTTTTGAGCGGGAAGGGTGCTAAAAATCACAGAATGAAGACAACGCAATTCAGTGTATAGATGAATGTAAATATTTCAAGTCTGTAGTACTAACAAAACATCCTGAAATCTCTACAGTAAAAATATACAAAAAAAAAAAGAAGAAGTGGTGACATCATTAAGAGTTTGGAAACTTTAGTGCTAGTAACATGTAGGTTTTAGCATCCAAGCAACTGTAAGAAAAGTGAGCCCAAAGTGCCGATCTTAAACCAATAGAAGTGAAGTGTGAAAAGCTAACACTGACCTTTATTTCTGATGGGAAGGTTTGTAGCAACATTGGCAGGGGGTTTGTCTGGTTCCTGGGGTGGGACAACCATTGGCAGTGCCTGCATTGGTACACGAGGAGCCTAAAACATTGGATACTGTCATTGCTAACATTTCTATGACCTGCATATTAGAGAAAAATATCTGACAGAGTTAAAGCATGCATATAGAATAACTAACGCCGCAGAATCTGCTGCTCATACACACGTATGTTAACAGGTACAACAAGAAACCTCCCCAGCAGACACATCACTAACAGATGTAGACAAGCCGACTACACGGGAAAATCCTATGAACATGGGAAATACATTACCCGATTCAAATCATGGGAAGGTGGCGTGAACTGCGTGACATCAGGCGGGGGAGCAGAGAGAAGGTTATTTGGGTAATCCAACAGGTAGCAAACCACACTAGTGTGACCACCTTTGGCAGCTTCAATGAGCATTGTAGAACCATCCTGTAAGAAAAAGAAGGTACACTTATTACTGGCTGTTGACATTTAAACAAGTGTGAGGCATTCCAGAAGATAACCAAGCTTTATCCATAGTGATTTAACATACAAAGTAACTGCAATAGTACAAGGGTATTAACATGAGACACTTCACAGTGTAGTTCCTAGAGACCTAAGGTGAGTGCTCAAGGTATATCAGATTATTTTCACACATTAGGTTTAAAGCAGCTATGGGAAGAAAAGGGAAAAAAAAAAAAAAAAAAAAAAAAAAAAAAAAAAATCAACAAGCAAACAAAAAAAACCCCAGAACATTCTTGCAAAAGGTAGCCTCTCTGAAGAAGCAGCAGCTTTGTACCTTTAGTCTGCGCGTGGGATCAGCTCCATGAGCCAAAAGTAGCTCTACCACGGCCAAATGTCCTCCAGCACACGCGAGAGATAGCACTGTATGGTCATTGTTCGCTGTTGTCCTGTTCACATCGGCACCTGGAGGAAAAACAATACACGTTCACTACAGCATAAGGAACAGATTTTAAAGATGATGTTCTACATACCCAGCTGAGTTACAGAATACAGAACTGTACCATAGTAGCACTAGAAAGGAGCAAATTTACTGACTAAATTACATTAGACTACTTGCTTTTAAGACGATTGAAGGACTGGCCCATCTAAAAGTTGTGTGACAAGGTTAATGACAGAGCTTCAGCTGAATGACAATGGCAGCAGGTAGTAAATACATTTGGGGGAAAGGGGAAACATACCCCCAGATTTATGTACACAATGGCAGAACTGGTTATTTTGATTTTGTCAATCATTTTATCAAGTGATATCAGTTTTACAAGCCTATTAAGTGAAATGGATTATGTCACACGTGTTTGTATTGGGGTACACTTCCTGTCTGGAAATAATGTATACTTTAATCCGTATGGGCAGCACCAAAGCGCTCAGAAACAAACAAAAGTGGCACCATTGACAACACACCACAGAAGTTTACCTTTGCTAATGAGGAACTGGACAGTGCAGACATGACCTGCCCTAGCAGCTTTCATTAAAGGAGTCCTTCCGCCTTCTGATTCATGCTCCTGGGGAGAAAAAAACAAAACCTTGATGCCCTGAAAGTGTGATATGCAGCATGCTATTTGCCAAGCAAACTACAACCAGTCCAGAGTTTGATGCATGGGAACACCGTGTGAATTTCAGAAAATATCAGACATTGTGATTACGTCGAGTATATACATACCAAGTATATAGAAAATATAACGGCCCCTAAATTAATCCAACTATCCAACAAGCAAATAAGCAATTCTATTGTGGTTCTAAGTGCTTCAATAATGTATAAACAAAAAACTCAATCTTACCAAGTCTGCACCAGCTTGAAGTAACACATCGGCCACATCTGTATGCCCGTTTTCACATGCATATGTCAAAGCTGTGTCACCTGTTGCGGTTGTTGCATGGACATTGGCTCCTATAAAACAGTGCACAAGTCTGTTATTGCAGCATAAATTTAAATTTACTGATGATGTTAATTTGGGATGGAAGTGTCAGCACTAAACAATGTAATGCAGGTATGACATGTTCATGAAGTCACGTTTCATCAGTCTATTCATACTTATCAGATGTGGTAAAGTTAAAACATTGGATTAAAAAAGAAATGCATACCAGCTGATAGCAAGAATTTAACCAAGTCTAAGTGCCCTTCTTGAGCTGCCTCCATCAAGGGAGTAGAGCATCCCAGCTCTATATCTGCTCCAGCTTTAATAAGAAAATCGGCTACTTCCAAAAAGCCACCACAACAAGCCAAGGTAAGGGCCGTTTCTTGAGTTTCTTCTGTTTGAGCGTTGATGTTTGCTCCTTTGGGACAAAAGGAAATTAATTTAGGTGGATATAGAACATTTTTGAGACTTCACTAGCTAATCCGCACTAGCTCATGTATATTTCCTTCTTTCGTCAGCATTTTCTTTTGAGTCAGACACAAAACAAAACGAAGGAGGGCACAGACCAAAAAATGCATGTTCACACGTTACAAATAACTTACCCTGTCCTAGAAGTAGTGCCACCATTTCTTCATGTCCTTCTCTCGCTGCTTCCATAAGAGGTGTATAACCTTCATCATTAACTTCCTCCAGGTTAGCACCACGCTCAATAAGCAAGCCCGCCAGCTCTACATGTCCGCCACAAGCTGCCAGAGTTAGCGGTGACTCAAAGGAGTCAGCCGGCATGTTTACCTGAGCTCCACTGTCAAGAAGCAGCCGAGCTACCTCGACATGGCCATCCTAAAAATAACAGATAAATATATAAGGTTCTTATAACCTCAGGCTTGACAACTTTAAACCACATTTGTAAAAGCTTACTTTTCTGGGTTTCTAATTTTTATAGCCTTTTTTTTCTTTACAGATGCCCAGCTAGATACATTGCATGCATTCAAAGATGTACACACAAATATACATATATATATTTGAATCCTAGTTGGTTAACAAAACGGTGGTCTGATGTTGCATTTATTTCTAGGACAAGAACCTTTTAATTTACGCGGTCAAGTTCTTGTAAAGATACTGTTCCACCTAGACAAAAAAATGTCTTATATTTTCTAGTATGCTAAGGAATTAAGCAGATCTGTGAATTTGTATTCTTGCTTAAGCCCAAAACCTTTTAAACTATTTTATATGGCAACAATCCTAACAGTGATGACTTTTTGGTCACATGATCATTAAACGGACTGAGTGGTCCCTTTCAATTTGTGTGTGATTCCATTTGGCAAATGCATATTGGGACTCTGGATAACAGATGCACAATTTAAAGTCGTCATATTTTTGCTTAGCGCAAAAATGGATTTTTCTGAGATCTGCTTGAAAGTGAGGCCCTGTACCAGATTGGCAAGGTTTATACGTTATATCTTGCCCATTAGGTCAATGTGCAGAAACTCGGGTAAAGAACTTGACCTGAGCTTTACCAATGTACTGATTTTTCTTACCATGCAAGCTTCCATTAAGGCAGTGTGCATTTCGTCCGTCTTGTGTTCCTGATCTGCTCCAGCTTCCAAAAGGAACCTTACCATCTCTAAATGCCCTGATAGTAAGAAATGTAAATTAAACTCAATGTTTAAAGACAACAGAGGGAGTGCCATCGCAAAGACATCACTTAACATTTTCAGCATGATTGAACACATTTAATATAAATATTAGTCTTTAATGGTTGTTTGCCATTTAGTGTAAATGTTTTTACATGCTGTGTTTAAGAGACCAGTTAGACTGAATATTTCAGGTGACTTTCTTTGATCAAACATCGCACTGACCTGACCTCTTATTGCAACACCAATGAAGTCTGTTGCACCATAGACTTTCAATACTCAGTCTTGTTAGGTGATTAAGGCCAAGCCATTCTATGGTTTACCACAAGCACTTCGATAAGGAGTGAGGGTGGTTGTCTAGTAGATAATCATGCAAAAAACTACAACTCAATATTTAGAAGAAAAAAAAAAAAACTTATTTCAAAAAGGCCTGTTTAGTGTAGCGAACTGTAGCATGATTTGGGAATACAGAAACTAGCAGCACAGTTGGACAGAAACAAAGGGGAACCAAATTGTACTTACCTTTATAGCATGCCAAAGTAAGTGCACTCTCCTTAAACTCATTGGAATGAGTATTAATTCCTGCTCCATTCTCCAGAAGGACCCTGGCCACTTCCACATGCCCAGCACTTCCGGCTTCCATAAGAGGTGTGTGACCATTCTCATTATGGTCTTCGATGCTAGCACCGGATTCCAGCAGCACCTTAACAACCTCTACATAACCCCCTGCACAGGCATAGGTAAGTGCTGTGTTTCCTACAGAAGGAACAAATAGAACCATTACATAAAAGTTCACCAAAGAACACTAATCTACCATTAAAACTTAACATGACATAACATTACATACGGACTTTATCAAAACATTTAGCCATCTAGAAAAGCTAATGGGAAAAGAAACCTGTTTAATATTTGTCCTGAGTTTAGAAACGCAAATTGATTTTTTTCAAGTTTTAGGACAATGAATACAAGTAGTGTATTGCTATTTTGAAACCATAGGTTTCTTAGGTTGTTTGGGGGCTAAAAGGTCACATTTGGGAGTGAGCATTTTTTAAATATGAAAAATTTTGACATCTCGTCATCCTGCATCCGCAACGTGCAATTTTTACGAACTGCATGTAATTCTGTGATGTGCCTGGCACTTCAATTGACTTCAAGGGGATAAACACCATACTTAAAACAACTTAAAAACACACAACCTGTGGATGACTGGGAGTTTACATCAGCATCATGGGCTAGCAGCAGTTTCACAATTTCCACATGTCCCCCATTAGCAGCAGCCATCAAAGGCGTTATATCTCCTTTTATGCCTCGATCTTCTACATTTGCATGCATAGCCAGAAGAACCTTAAGGGAACCAAAGAAAACTGATTTAATACACAGGCAACCTAAGTTACACTTTCCTTTATGCCATTCTAGCCAACCATTATGTTGCACACACAAAAACCCTTCAGTTATTATTTATTGTTTTATTTTGCGCCAAATTCCCTAGCGCTGGACAATTACAACTGTTCTAAAGACACCATGACATTTTCATGATACTTTTGTGCCACTGTAATGCTGAAGAACAGCCCTCTACCAATGTACAATCTTGCTATAGTTGGTGTGCGATACACATTATTTGATGTGCAATATTTCAGCACTATAATTTTGTGTGTTAACAAAGAGGCAAAGCATAAATCTCATTAATTTGTGCAACCATTTGTTCTGACCTGTGCAAGTTCATAGTACCCTGCTGAACAGGCGAGGCAGAGAAGGGACTCCCCTTCTTCCGTGTGCTCATTGACACTGCGGCCTTCGATAAGAAGCTTCCGCACCGCATTCACATCTCCTTCAGAGCAAGCTTCTGCTAAACTGCGGCTGTAAAACAAACAAACATGTATTTCAACTCTAAGAAGAAGAAAATATAACGTCAGAAGTCATACCCAATATATGCACTACTTAGGGACAACTCATAAACAAACCTATCTTCATATACAAAATAATGTAAGCCTCAGTCCCACTGCACCACAAACCATAACCCTATTGCTTCATGTAAGAAAAAAAAACGCACTTGTCCCGCGTACATTATAGATAAAATTCTACACATTAGACACAGATCAAATATCTCCTAAAAGGCACATGGCTTTAAGTGTCTGCATTGCTACTATGTGCCCACTTACTACAAATAAAAACTTCCCTCTACTGTTAGTAAACCAGCAATCAGCACAATATAAAAGAAGGTAAAAGATGCCTTTAATTGGCATGTGAAATCACTGACGTTAACCATGTTGTGGCGTTAACTTACTTGTCCGTCTGCCCTGCATTAGAGGTGCTCTCAGCTCTCATTCTGGTAAGTGCAGCAGCAGCTTCATCCAACGCGCAGCTGACCGAGGATGTCAATCTGCGGAGTACTTCAGGATCTGCGAACGCTTTACCATCAGCAGTGGATAATTTACCAATTCCTTATTAGCGCATGTCGCCAAGCCAGTTAGTAGGTGAATGTAAGAAACAAACAAAAAAAAATAATAAGCTTAGCGTTAGTACATACCAACCGTGCAAGAAATTCTATTAGTAGAGAAGGCTTAAATATTACACTGCCATGCTATACTGAAAGCTTGCTTGTGAAAACAAGTTTTACGTCAAATGACTTCCATCTAAAATGTAGAAAACATGTGTTCAATAAATGTCAAGTTAAATGTTAATTTCCAAGCAAGCTGTAGACATGCAGAAGGACACCAAGTTGTACATTTACTACCCAATTACTTGACTGGGTGAAATGTTGACGGTCACATTTTAATACAAACTTAAACCAGCTGGGTTTTGGGTTTTTTTGTTTAAGGGTAGCAGGGATGAACAGATTTTTTCACTGAGATTCTAACTATATCAACCAAGCAACCAATAAAAAGGAAAACATTTTATGGTTCAAGTCAACTGTTACATGTAGAATTTGGGAAAAGTAACAGGTCTGCTTTATATACTCTAGCGATACAGAGAGAAACAAAGGGGAAACCGGATAAAAGAGCACAACAATGTGAAACAGAAACTGAAAGGTTAAAAAATTTTAAAAAAGCCAATAATAAAATGTGTCATTTAAAAATGGGTGACGTATACCTAAACATGGTGTCCATCTATTACAGCCAAGGTATACCAGTAAGGGCTTTTTTTTTTTTTTATACAATACTTTGCAAGCAAAACGCATGCAGATACTAAATTGATTTAAACTTACTGTAAAGGAAAACAAATAAACATGCAATATATAAATGTATTCCTCACATACAGAATATATATATGGGACTGATGCAGACTAAGCATTTTCACATTAATTTAATGTTTTCTTGTTTTTTTCTATGAGAAAACCCAATTAATTTAAGGCACCCAAACCCTCTATTAAGAGAAAGTTTGAATAGAACCATTGCTCTATGGAGATTTTGTATGAATTTAAAAGAAAGGCCAGTGCGTATTTTCCTAAATTATAGCTTTTAACAGCAAAGCTGTTAAACGAAAACCACACACAAACTACATGAACTGCTAATTTGAGTCTGGATAGTCTGCTTGTTGATGAAGGTTTTAAGCAACCAAAAGAGCAGCCACGCGTGCAGCCATGAATCCTTACCTGCAGCTTCAAGCAGCGCCTCAAGTCTGGCCTGTGTTTCAGGGTCTACGGTCCTTAGATCTGTGCCATCTGCTGTGCCCGACAGAAGTAGCTTGGAAGCGGTCTCCAGCATTGGGTTCTCCAAATCATCCTGGTCCAAAATGAAGGACTCCACCTAAATAAGCATTGCAATATTAAGTTAAAAGACAAAACCAGAGGGCGACTTAAAGGAGCTTTAGAACATTTTGAGGAGGGAATCATACCTTCCCCCCCCCCCCAATTATTAAAACCAACGTGCTTCAGTGCTACAGCTTTGTCATTTTCTGTACTTCATACACTAGCTGCATCCTCAGAAACTATCGTTCAACACCATCTGTACACAACCTTGTCAAGTTCCATTCATTCCGTGTCAATATAAAAGTTCTGTCATGTAAACAGTTTGCTGGCCGGAGAGTTTCAACCGAGCTAAACGAACAGTCTGGTAGCCATTATTTAAGTATTTTGTTTTGTCGCAGGTAGATTCTATGAGCAAACCGGGACATAATTTTCTAATCTCACTGAAGAATATAAGACTTGTCTTGCTTCACACCTCCATTGATGTCTCTACCGTAACGAGGAAGAGTAAGCGCGGAACATATTTCCTGTACATGCCGAGTGGCTCTCCAAGTGGAGTCAGCGTGAGCTGAAGTAGCCGACGGCTGGTAAGCTACTGCGGCGTTCAGATGGCATATATGCCATAGACAACTGCTACTTGCATACAATAGGACCTCAGTTACCTTTGACTGGCATGAGAGCGCTACTGAGCATGTGCAAGAAGACTGCTGACAAATGCTCCATGCTTTGAATGGTGGCTGGGGGTGGGGTACTCTGTACCTATAGATCTGGAGCTTTTTCGCACTTTACTATGCATTTAACCTCGAACCCCCTTTTCTTCATTTTTTTGTGTACCCACACAAGTTATACATGTTTTTAAGGACATAAAAAGCTTTCTTTTAATATGGCTCTGTGCAGGCCACTAGAGTTCCTACACGTCAAACTTGTCAAAGCGGTCCCGCCAAAATTGGAAGTACACATTGGTCTAAAATGCAGGTTGGTACAAAGAGGACTAACCCAAACCACAAGAAACAGCTCCAGACCATTATCCCTTCTCTATCAAACTTCAGGCAATTTGTATCCCCGCTGGTAGCATCCACCAAAGACAGTTTTATCCATGAGACTTCTAGATAGTGAAGCGGGATTCATCACTCCAGATAAGACGTCCAGCGGCAGCGCGCTTCACACCACTCCAGCAAAGACTTGGCTTTGGGCATCGTGATCTTCAACTTGTGGCAAAGGTGACATCCTGTGACAGTCACTGAACTCTATAGTACAACCTATTCTATTGCCAAATACTCTGTTACACTATGACAGAATTTGCTAGAAAAGGGTTATTGCGGTATGCAAGTGTACGTGGGAACTGCGCTGAGCAATTCTAAATGTACATGGTGTCGGAATGGGATATATTTGGGGAAAAAGGGGATTCCAGGTGCTGACACACCTTCCTCTAGGGGCACATGGCACTTAAAGCGCAGGGGTGCGACTGCACAAGTATTATATGCATAATATTTTAGAGCTTAAATAGCAACGCCAGCCATGGAGTCACCACATCACTTATTCAGTACACAAGGTAAATTTGACTTATGGGAGCCAGAGACAAGAGTTAAGTGCTAATCGACTGAAACAAAAATACATTAAAGTAGTAAAAGTGCCTACACATCTTCTACCTATGTGTTTTCACTTAGCCCTTTCCCCCAGTGCACGTTCCAATATAGATTTTACATACACAACATGGCCTATGTGTATAATAATGCACTATTAAATCACTATAGCAGCCCTCTTTCCTGAAGTTTTCCCTAAAACTACTTTGTTTTATGGTAAGCCATAGTACAATGCGATACACTCTAATTATACAGAAGCAATTTGATCAAAGAAATGGCATCGCCCTGATGCTTCGCGGAGCTCAGACACAGGCAAACCTTTCGGGACACGATCAGTTTGGCCCATCGATCTCTGCTGCTTCATTTTATAGACACTGGGTCTGGCTGAGGTGTGGAAAACTGACTGCTTAGACACAAGTGGATTAAACGATCCACGGCAGGCTGAACAGATTTCATATATTCGCAGCCCGAGGGAGAAATATATACATAAAAACTATTCTAGCACTGTATTGACAGGGTTAAAGGAACACTTCTACCATCATATGCACTCGGTAAGCGAGAGGTCCCTTCTGCCGTGTCTTTTTTTACACTCATTTGCCCCTTTTAACAAATTCCTGGTATTTTATGCGCACACAATATAGCTTAAATGATGGCTCAGCAAACTTCAATACTAGTCAAAGCACTTTTACAAATAGTAATAGTAAAGTATCCACTTAAACAGGGTACTTCTATATCTGATTGAAACTGTAGCAGGCAAGGATATCCAAACACAGCCCACCGGACTTCCAGGTGCAGCCCACATGAGTGAGCAGGATCGGATCGCCCGTTCTGCTCACTCACGCCATGGTCTGTCGGTCCGTGGGCCGGCAGACCACATTCAAAGCAGCCGTCCGGCTCCGAAGTTCAAAGCAGCCGCTGTGCGGTTTTGAGCACGTGATGTTTGAGGGGGCAGGCCCACAGAAGCTGTTCCTCGTGGCAAGGAGAGGGTTATCACATCGGAGGAGAGCAGGAAAAAAAAAAAGTATTACCAACGGACATGATATAAGTGTAATGATAGGAGTGTCGTTGCTATATATAGGATTACTAACGGGCATGATAGGAGTGTGATTGCCAAGCAACCACTACATGCTGGAATCTGGACATCATAGTGTGATTGCTGTTAATATATTTAATATAGACAATACATGCACATAACCTACAGCCTCCCTGTGCCCTGCCCCCCCCACTCACACATCCATGCTATCAAATGCATATTCATTCTTCACAAATATTCATTAACTCATTCACGTATACTCATTCATACACCCTTCCCCACCCTTACTGGAACTGCAGATCTTGCTGTGCTGCTCGTAGACTTACGCAGGGGCGCTGTCTCCCTCTGTGTTGTTCGCAGTCTGTTTGAACTGCCCAGGGGAACAGGAATGGAGCGGAGGCACATGAGGTGACGTGCATTCATGCGACTCCGCTGGGTTCCTGCGTCCCCCTCGACAGAGCAAGAGATGCTGCTGAGCAACACAGAGGGAAGCAGCAGGGCCACTGCGCGTCAACCAGCTTAAATACAGCTTGTACCCCCAGTGTGCTCCAGCCTTGTGCAGTTTTATTTGGCTAAACTTGTTTTAAATGGCTTGTGGACTGACTTTGTTTTACTGTTTAAGTAATTTAGTATTGTAGAATGACATAACGGTTTCTCAAAAAACTGTCCACTGCTTTTTCATTATCGTCCAATTAACCCTGTATTAATATGAATTATAAAGCTAAAAGGTCATTTTCTCAGTGGAAAAATTTGTGAGGCCCACGCATACATACATTTCTGATGAAGTGGCCCACTGGAGAAACAACTTGGACACCCTTGCCCTCAAGGGACTTTGAAAGGTATAGTGTCCCTGAAAGACACTATACATTGTTCAATAAGGGGGGGCACTAGTCAATGGCAAGAAACATCTCCCATTTAAATCAAAGAGTGCGTTCCACGTTTGCCTGAGATACAGCACTGTGTGTAAATACTTGCACTAATTATGTTGACCTCCCTGGTTGGCACACAGCAGAGGCACGCCGAATACCCTCATAGGAAAATGGTAAGTGACCAATGTTCCTCTAGTTTGTAAGCTTGTTTGGGCAGGGCCCTCCTCACCTGTTGTCTCTGTAAGTCAATTTGTTATGTTACATACTACTTGTTATGTCCTGTCTACCCATTGTACAGCGCTACAGAATTTGATGGCGCTATATAAATAATAATGTCCTTGCTTTGCCATCTCAATGCCTTTACCACCTCTTCATTAGCAGGCAATATTACATAGTTACATTGGCTGAAAAAAAGACATATGTCCGTCAAGTTCAGCCTTTCCCAAATATGGTTCCAAACATCAATTGCAACAGGTTAGGAACCTATGTGAAACTTAACACAGTTCCAAAAAGCCGATATAAGGCAGTGGAAATATGCTAATGCTAGTGTAACATTGTTTAGTTCAGAGAGAGGAAGCACAAACCATATAGTTCTGTTGTAAACAATCACAGCAGTCTGCACAGAAGTAACATTTTGGGGCAAATGGGAAGTGAGGAGTGTTTATGTAACAAATGCTTTAACCTGTTACGACAGCTTGTATAGTGCTGTGCCAAGGGTCTCAATATGTATTGGCCTACAATAGATATATTTGAATATTAATTTAGGGAGGAAAAAAAAAAACCGCCTGAATGTACGACTACCCTATAGGGAAAACCATTTTACTAGTAAATATTAATTCGCATGTAAACTTTTTTCATATTTCATAAAAACTATGATTGAGAAAAATGATTTTTTTTGTTTCTATTTAATTTTATTTGCCAACCTGCCCCCCTATTATGCACATCTGCTCCCCCACAAACTTACCAATGCATCCCCAGACTTATCCCCTGTGCACCAGAATCCCTGGTGTCTAGTGGGGGCCGCCGGTGGACGCGAGCATCTGAAGGTCATGTCACGCCGGCGCTCCATCATAGAAGTTCCAGCAGACGTTCCGGGCAGAAGCGGAGGATGTCTGCGCACATCGCACAGACGTTCACCGGCTGCCAGAGAGGAGGATCCCCCACAGCACTGCAGGAGACCTGGAGTGCCTCGGTCTCTGGCAGCCGGTGAACGTCTGTGCGACGAGTGCAGACATCCTCCGCTACCAACGGCACTTCTGCTGGGGCTACTATGACGGAGCACCGGAAAGTCATGCCATGCCGCCGCTTGGTCATAGAAGCCCCAGAGGAAGTGCCGGCAGCGCAGAGCTTGCCAGAGAGGAGGATCCAGGTCCTCTGTAGCGCTGCTGGGGACCTGGATCTTAAGTCTTGTCGCCAGACCTCTATTTGAGGTCTGATTATAAGACGACCTCGAATATAAGTCAAGGGGCATTTTTCAGAGCACTTGCACATGAAACGTCCTCTATTTTCTAGCTTATAACATAGGCAGCATTTTAGGAAATAAATTCAGGAATGCGTTATGCCAGAGACAAAACATGTGGGCCATGTGGGTTCTGCGGCAGTTATAATTTTTTTTGCTTTGGTTCCGATCTTGGGACTTGTCTTGCCATGGCATAAGGTAAGTAGTACCTGTTTGCCAGTAGTCTACTGTAAAGGACCCAAGGAGATTGTTGATTATTGTAAACAAAACAGCTGAATAAACGTTTGATGTCAACAGACCGATACAAAGATAGAGAAAACATACTGCAAGCTTATGTTAACCCCTTCAGGACCCTATGGATAGACTAGACTAATAGGTGTGAAGAAGACGCTTAGGCTGTATCGTACATCCAGCAGTTTTTGCACTGGTGTGTAGATTTTCTGACAACGCACAGGAGGTCGGCTTGTCTTTTGAAAGCACAGACTCTCCTAAAATCAGGAGCCAGCATTGCTGGCGCAGAGCTAACTGCTTTTGTTCTAATGCCTCCAATACACCTGCAACTTCTCCCAAGGAGTAACTGCTGACATTGAGGGAAGTATAAAACCAGAAGGGACTTTACAGATTATTCTGGGATCTCTACTTTTTTTTAATCATGCAACATCTATCTTTAAATGGCAAAACTCACTTTCATACAACTATTATATTCACCAGAGCAGATATCAGTGTTAACAATTCAGCAAAAGGTCAGCAGTTTATACGATTCGCTATACAACTGGTTTTTATATCCAAAGTAGTTAAGTAGTAACTTATAGTCTAATGAAAACACTGAAGACCAATGACGAGGCTAAAGTGGCAATGGGATCACAGCTTTATCATGAAATATTTGTCCTAACTTCAATATCCCAGCCCATTTTATCACCTCTCTCATTGATGACTTCAACAGCTTACTAACTGAGCCTGGTCTTTTCCTAGGGGCACATTATTTGCTGCAACAAGAGGTACATAAGGCTGCAAAACTTTTTTATTACCTAAAAGGTGACAAATCTACAATCAAGCGATTCCCTCTGTGTATACCTCTTCCATCCGGATCATTTGGATTAATAAAAACACGTAATCTACAAGTTTTTATTTCAAGCCTCACTTCTGCCAGGAAAGCATTTGACCTACTGGCCCTACTACTGAACGCGCATAGCCAAGATGACATCTTTAGGATAGGATAAAATAAAAACAAAATAAAAAATGCCCAGCAGCATGGGGTTTTTTTTGGGGGGTGGGGGGTGATCATCAAAGGGAAGACTGCTGCAATTTTCACAATGATTCCCAACCAATGCTGGATTCCAGTTCCAACTGTTCGGTGCCTAGCTTTGGATAACCACGTTTCCCATGTGAGTCGGTACTTAAATGTACAAAAACTAAAAGTTTACAGAAAAACAAGACCAGTGGAAAAAACTGGATTCAATGAGTAACGCACTTGAAGCTGAAAGCACTCAGATATTACTGCACTGTCAGCTTCAGACGGAGAAAGTCTACAGAACATTCTCATTGATCACGCAGTACTGTACAATGCGCATTTGGAGATCTCCACCCCCACTCACTACTGAAAGCAATAAAACACTAAAAATAGTCCTCACTAAAGACCACTCAACTGCCAATTAGCACACAGTGTTAATGATCAAAATCCATGGCAAAAAAATGAATTCATTTGCTGCAGAAAATTGTTACACTATTACACTAATTAGAATATATACATACACATACATACAATAGATCAACTTTGTTTTGTGGGAGACACAAAAAATGCTAATTCATCTTCAAGTACATATACAGGTTCCATATAGCTATACACAGCCAGAAAAAAAAAAAAAAAACTTTCAGTATGTTTCAGTGTTCACTATACACAACTTAGTGGAACAAAACAATGACGGTCAGAAACTACGCTACTGGGAGTTAAAAGAAAAAAGAAATAAAATTCTGCGTAACACAAAGAACAAAAAAAAATGGTCAGGATTGATTCTCTAAAGTGCTAGCGGGGCTGTAGGCCTCTTGGTGTAAACGAATTGTGCAAGACATACGATACTAAACCCACAGAAAGCTGCTTTGCAGACCCCACCTTCTAATGAGTTAATCTAAAGGTCACAGGCATGCATGCATTTTACGTAATCCAAGGCCCTTTCCCCCTTTCTCAGAAACCAGCAGCTACGGCAACCAACACGAAGCAAGCCTTTCCAGCAAATCAGCGCTCATTTACCAGCCAGCGCGTGTAAAGTTAACAAAATGAACTAGAAGGAATCACACAAGGTCTAGCTAATCTTCGAGGCTCCCTTCACATTATCCAGAAAGCCGTCTTCCCCTCGACTCCTCCACCCCCCTCCTCCTCCTCTGCAGAACGCTCTCCGGCTGCTAAAAGCATTCTCGCTACCTCCAGGATGTCTTCTAAAACATATGCTTCCATTTCGGCTGCTGTCTCCACCATGTTTTCTCAAACAGCCATATCCTTTGCTGCACTATGATTAGATCAGTGCCAGCAGGAACCCTCCCCTGTCAGCTAGGGAACAGGAAATGGAAGGTTCTATTCTCGCCTGGAGCAGCTCTGCAGTTTCAAAGCAGGCCTCTACCAACACACGGGGGGGGGGGGACTCGCTGGATAAGCTCACAAGTCACACACAGATTTCTTTCTACCTAGCCCATTTTTGCATTGCATGAGATCTAAAAAAATAAGGCCTTTTAGCACATTGATCAGCCTTTTAACCATTTATTGGACTGGTATTAATATTTATTTTGTACTTGTGTTACAAATACACCAGGGCCAAACAATGCAATAACGCTGGCAATTGCTAACTTGCAATTAACCCCCTTTTCCTTATCTTTCAGATTATACACACGAACACAAATCCGCTAAAAATATATACATAAACAAACCCAAAAGCACTTTGGCACTGTGTAATATGGTTACATAGAAATTACACATTAACACAGAGCTGATTATCATTTCACAATTGTATTAAAACAACAAATCCAGCTCTCACTTATGTTAGCCACATCTGTCATGTTTCTGTTTTCCTGGCCGAAACTTCTGCACACAGACTCCTTATTGCGGTTCTTTGTACCAAACAATAGGATATCTCGCTCTTAAGCACCCAGCGTGAACTCACTGGAGGAAAGGACTTCAGCCATTTAACAGGAGCCGGTCAACGCACCCAAAACACCACATGACTAGCCGTGAGAACCTAATTTAGAAGATGCTAATGAATAAAAACACAAATGGCTGGATGTGAATGCATTTGGTGCCCTGCCATCACTGCATTCACAAGGCACCGGTCAGGTAAGTGGCATTTAAAAGTTTTGCTACGCCAACTACCTCAAGATATAAAAAGAAGCTGCCCTTATAGATGGGGTGTAGATAACACAAAAAATGATTGAGGCTACTGTTGCAGTTTATTCAATATGGTACACGGGCGCCAGAGGCCTGCCTTTCTATGCACCATAAATCCCCCAAGGTGAGATTGTTAAACTTATTACATGACAAATGAAGTTTTCAGAGTTCTATTAACCTTCTGATTGTGTAACAGTAGCCTTTTAAAACTCATTCAAAATAGTGTTATGATTTTAAATATGCGCCTGTTCTACTTATACCTGCAAGGATTTAGCAGCTATGCTACCCGAGTTTAAAGGGGAACTCCTACCTACTTTTTTACCTTACTGGTGTCACATAAAATAGTGTCGTTTACGGTTACTGTAAGTTTTCCATACATGTTCTAGCTGTTAGCCCAATCTATAGGGATGCCAGACAAAGGAGACCTATATTTGCATTACCTTTGCTTGGTGGGTACATGTTTACTAAACCAGTAACACTCAATCTTCTGGACAAACATTTTGACTCCTTATCATAATGCTCTGTGGCAAACAATAGAATGGTTTAGAGACTGAATTATCCAATCAATATGATTAATGAAAGTCTATGAAAAAGGGAAATTGGCTCAACAATGCCAGTATTATTTTTTTCTCGTTTCAATTTTGTTCCAACTTCATTCCTCCTGCTGGTCTGCTCTGTACAGGCCACAGTGTGATTAAAAGCTCTGCCTCACAATGTGCGCGATGGGCCAGCAGAACAAACCCTCCCGCTTGTGCCATAACAGCAGACTGGCAGCGTGGAGCCCGTGGTGTGGGAGATCACCCAGTTTGATCGCGCAAGTAGGACGTTTCGCTGCAGCTACAAACGGAGAACAAAAACTGCACATCGTGACATGTTTTGTAAAGGTAACAGTACGTGCATACTGCATATTGACATTAAGGGTTTTAAGTGATATAGGAAATAGAAGGAATAGAGGAGTTGCTTAGCTTCTGACCCCAATGCATGTTGCAACATTTATCTGCTGCTGGGTACTGTAGTTAAAGTGACTTTTAAAACCCCTACAGATGGTGTTTTAGCTAGAAGATTTATGTGACCGCTAACAAGGAGAAACAGTAATGTGGTATAGTCTGCCACATAGGGGTCTCACTATAGTGAGCTGCCCAAGAGATGGCACATAAAGCACTGCTACATAGGGGCTATATGCCCGTTAATACACAAACATTTCAGTGGGGGAGGGGAAGAGAAGTTATATGTGCCCAACAATCAAATGGTCTGTTGTAAGTCAACATACTGAATATCTGTCTATAAAGTATAGACAACCGCACACGCGGCTACAATTCCTCTGACTATATCTATAAATTATTGTGATATGGTGGTAAGTCACAAAATTGCCACCCATTTGGAGAAATAATCTGTTTTTAAGCCCTTAGCAGCCAATAACGTGCTTGGCACATCATGGCACTAAATGAGCTTAGGCTCAATGCCGAGGCATTCAGAAACCTGCTTCAGAGACCCTGTGTAATTCCTCCCCGAGGAGTCAATGTCTGCCATATAAAATATGGTGATGGACGCCTGATATATAAGAGCTTAAGAGGCGATCAGATAGCAAGGCATCAAGCGACACTGAAAACCCACCACGGAACGCACTGTGGCAGGTCTGGATCCAAAAAAATATAAATATAAATATTATATATAATATATAATACAAGAAATATTTTTAGGAGCAATCCTCAAAATTAACCCTGTATTTCACAAAAAAATCCCATGGATGTCTCGTTTCAAAAACATATGGTTTGATGGGGTAAGTTTGAATGGCCTGGGTTCAAAAAAGGTCCCAAAATTATGGTATTTTATTTTTTATTTTTTATTTTTTTTTTAGTAAACTAATTTTTTAAAAACATATTCATCTTTTAGTTAGTAAGAAAAAACTGAAAAAGTGAAACACATTTGGAAAATCTTTTTTACAGTATACCACTATGTGTACACAGATGCAAATGAGGAAAACCTCAAAGTATAGCGCATAATGCCCAGGATTTTCATATATTTTGGAAGTTATAGGACAGATATCAGAGTGTCTGCATCCAAAACAGTAATATTTTTACATTTGGTACACTGGAGGCCCTAATTGCACTCACAGTTGGTTTCTGTAGAGTAGTTAGCTCAGGATATTCTACTATGATTTGACATTCAGCTCATTGATTTCCCCACAAACCTCACCAAAAACGTTTGGGTTTTTTTCCCTTATAAACCCAATTATCAAACAAACTTCATAATGCTGCTTTGGATTTCTGCTACATTCCCTCAGAGTATAGCAATGCACAACATGCGGCTTCGCAATTGTATTTCTTTTTTTTTTTCTTTAGTGAAACGGAAACGTGTGGTAGATTTTTGTGTTTCTTTTCCACTTCCATTATATATTTTTACACTTTTAAATGTTAGATATTTTTGTCTATTTTTTTTTTAAGCATTGCTCTCAAGAAGAGAGCAATGTGCTACACCTTGAGATCGCATATGGGTTTAATGAAACAGTAGAAATCCTTGTGATGTCAAGATGATATCACTAAAGGTGTTTCCTAGTACTGTACACTTTTGTAATTTTGGTAGAAGGAGAGACTTCAGTTTCTTCCTTTTCTGATAATCCTGCAGGCAACAGCGATCACAGAGCCTGCAGTGATTTCCGATCACACAGTAATTACAAGACAGAGCTATGCAGCTCTGCTGATCACAGTAACAAATGTAATCAGAAGCAAAGAAACCTGCTTGGAGACCCGACTGGGGTCCCTAAAGACGCCTTTGCATCTGCATGAGCCAGAACAAAAATACATAAATTTGGGACCTTTTTGAACCTAGCCAATTCAACTTACCCTATCAAACCATATGCTTTCAAGTACCCCGTTACGTTAATGTCAATTGATAGCCTGATCTCCCGTGCATCGGTAGGGATTTAGCCCTGCCGATGCCCAACACGGAAGTGCATCCTCAGGCGCCAACTGCCGGAATTGTGCGACTTCTTTTTCACATCCATCATGATTGGTTTTTAAAAACATGCACTACTGCTTTAGTTAGGACAGAAATAGAAAATATGTTAGTCAAGGAAGAAAACTAGTTCTTTAGGGGACAAACATTTTAAAAAGCAGTATATTTGTATATATGAATTTCTTTCTACAACACACACTTCAATTACTTTAAAAATGTTTGGGTTTGGACCAGAAGTTTTTTTTTTTATTCTATATTTCTAGTGGGAAGGGTAGGAGGTGTATTGGCACAGTTTTCCCATAGTTTTTATTTTTCACTTGTTACTTGACTTGAGATTCCTTTACATAAGAGATCTGTAAGGTTACCTTTTTCCACAGAAATGATTAACAGCACAGAATTAACCTAAATGCTGTTTATTCTTCGGGTTTCTTTGTCAATCACGCATTAATACT
>VKOC01000412.1:68113-79569 GCA_009364415.1 Spea multiplicata
AAATGTTGCAAAGCCCCTTTACACATCGTGCAGGCCCTTGCAACGTTAAATTGTTTAAATTGATTGGAGTGGACGCTGGGAACGGCAATTACACATCAACCTTAGGGAACGATTCCCATGTTAGTCACAGTGGAAAAATAATTCAAAAGATTCCTTAAATATGGTAAACAGAAGTAGTGTGTGAGGTAATTGCCTGTTGAGGTAAATGTGTCCTTTTCTCTACCTGCAATGCATGCAAATTAATGTAATTCTCTATTCAACTAGCGCATAATTCAAACTTTCCAAGAACCAAATGTTGAAAACATTAGGATACAATAATAATGCTATAATATATGGTTAAAATACAATAGCTTTTGTTATTACTCAGTATGTAAATCACACAAGAACAAGTTGCGTTTGCAGCTGCCTTGCTGCCTGGACGACGCACCTCTTTTTGTAGTTCTGTATAATAAGATTGTTTCTTTTTTTTCCCACATACTAAATTTACTTAACCTTTATCATGCAATGAAAATTATCGACTCGCATTGTTGGCCTTGAATCTGAAAGCTCCAGCCACCTTTATCCAGTTAAAGCTTTGGGTTAAGGGTGACGTTCTAACACATATAAAAATTCTCGAGAAGACACTTGCTCTCTGTGCATGTAAGGCACTTAGAAGGGAAGTCCTAACTCACTTTGTACCTTGTAAATAAGATGTTTGTCAATTATTGTTAGTACATATCTAAACAATCAGCAAAAGATATTGACAAGCTTCTTCTGTCACAGGTCCATAATAATCTAATCAACATTAGGCCAGATCAAGATTCTACCTTCTATGAATTCTATGTTTCTACCTCTGCAACATGTGTAAAGCTTCTAAAAACATCAAACCAACCAAGATGCTGCAAAGCATTGGTATCTGAAAACCTGAAAAGCTAATATAACGCTTGCATTCAGGTGCTAATATTTAGTCAATGATCAGTTGTAGTCATTAGTATTTGATCTGTTATTAACAATGTATACTGGCCTAGCCTGTCTAGGTATAGAGTGGTAGATTGGCAGAAGCCCTGTGCCGCATTACCTGTGACACAGCCCTCCTGATTCTGAAGGGGTTGCTTGTGGAAGTCTGATATCCTTTGTATCTGGGACACTTCTAGGCCCCATATAGTATAACTTCCCCAAGTTTTGTTATGCCATCATGTTCTGAGGCTCAGTAAAGAGTATATGTGGCAGAAAGTACAGACATCTTCGAGGCAAGTTAGGGCTTATACCCCAAAGGTTGATTTTATTGCCCCATCATTTCATGTGCCCCACCACATACAGGGTGGGGTAAAGGTGGGTCAATCATACGAACCATACATAGGGGACCTGAGGATCTCAGTTCTTTTTTTTTCCTTGATTTTTTTTTATTACTTTTTTATTCTGTTAAGGGCTCCAATGGCACCTTGCATCCACCTGTACGGTATGTTGGAACTAAGTTGCTACAAATTGAATTTTTTTTACTCTCCTCTCTTGCAGTTGAGTTGAGAGTGTTTTTTTGTGAGCGTAAATGAAAGTTGGCTTGCCTGTGAATTTTCAAGTTAGATTTTTGTAAAAAATTGTGCAAGGTTGCTGCCACAGAGTCATTTTTGCCAACTTGCATGAACTTTTAGCTCTGCAAGAAACACAAGATTAATGAAACACTGCACAAAGAAATGTAATGATGTTTCAATATAATGCAGAAACCACTATTAGAGACAAATTGTTCCGTGAGATCTTGTGTATGTTATGCATAATAATAGGTGATGTATCACCTTAGAGCTCCTTGACAGTCCATTATCGGGATAAGATCTGAACACAGGCAACACCTCTAGTATGTAAATGAATGAGTCAATTCCAAGCTGTACACAATTCCTGTCCTTCAACTGTAGTGCAAGGGACAATACAACTTGAAAGTCTTTGCCAACTTTGTAGTGTTTCACAGTTAAAGCGCACACTCAAGGTATAAATATACTTGGAAACTTTCTTAATGATCTGACCATGAGACTGTTAACTATTAACCCTTTAATGGTAAACTACACAGATCCTGTTGTAGTGACTTAAAGGAGCTAAGATGTTCCTATGAATATCATGATCTTTTAGGAGTTTGTCAGGGATACCGAAATATCATTATAGTAGAGGGGAATACAAAAGGAGTGAGACCTTGAAATATGTCCGTTTGCCATGGGACCTTGAGATCAGTCTAAAAACCATGAGGTTCTGGACAAGCTCTGGGTATTCCTAGTTATGCATATGCGTTATTCTATAATTGTTTCAGCTGTTTTCCCATAATTTGGCACGATAAAGTCGACAATCTATTAAATTCTTAATGCAAATAAATATCTCATCTATTATTATTTATTGTTTTATATAGCACCATCATATTCTGCAGTGCTGTACACTGGGATCCTTATGCACACATATACTTAACATCTGCATCACAGCAATTTGTAAAATCTTTTCTGTAGTATATAAAAAATTCCAGAGGCTTATATGCAGGACATGCATTCTTTGTCAAATGAAAACAGCAAAGCTGTTCCTAATAATCTACTGTTTGGAACCATTGCACTCCTTTTGCTCCCTTCATGCACCTCCAGACCATGCAGGTTTGATTCCAGGTACAGTTTATGACTGTCCAGAGTAAACAGGAGACATCAAAAACCCATTCCTGAATATGTCTTCTGTATAGAACTCCTTCAAATACACTTTCCAATTCAGTATAAGCACCACAGTCAATAAGAACTTTGATTCAGGTTACAAGGATTAACCTGTGAAGGATTGACTATTTCAATACCTGTTTACTTTTATACATACATAGAGTTTCCCTGCACACTAAGTGGAATTCACTGCTTAATGTTCATGTGTACCTTTTGCTACAGAGTGTTTTTTTTTTAAAATGAAAGGGAAAAAAATGAATCCACGTAACTTCAATACTTCACGTGAACTCCAGAGCCAATCCTTAAGTGACCTCTATTCTATGGAGGCAAGAACCGTTAGGTCACACTGCAATTTACTGATAGTAGTAAATACCAGATCAGGGTGTAAAACACTTGTGTGAACTTTCTGAGCCCTATGTGTTGTATTTTATTAAAGGGACAGGTTACTGCCCTGTGCAAATTCACTATACATAATAATATAATATATATTGATACCTTTGTGAAAAGGAAAAAAATATCCACTTACCTTACAATAACTTCTCTTCCCAAACATATCGCTGAATAGAAAGAACTAAAGCACTGCCCAAAACACTCTACTTTTAACCTAATTAACTAATAATACCTCTGCAGGTAGCATCTACACTGCAGGTGGCATCTACACTGCATATCACTGAATAGAAAGCCACCACTGCATTGACAGTTGAGAAATGAGCAGTAAGGGACTGGGGGATTTTGTGGAATACGTATTGGACATAATCTTGTCAGTATTGTAGAAAATAAGTAGGTGTTAAAAAAAAGCACCGATTCAGACTGAAGGCCATTAGAACAGCACTATACTTCACAGACAAGAACACGTTAAAAAAAAATAACACTTTGTGTAGGAGATCAAGGCCAGATGTGGGGCAACACTGTCATAAGCGGTTCACTCCAGAATAATTATACATGCATACACACACAACTATATACACATACGTCTAAACATACACACCATGCATTTGCAAGCCATTGGCTGCTCAATGTAGCTCAATTGCTACATTAACTTTCTAAAGTTCTGGGGTTTTTTATTCACCCATAGACAGTCAGAGCACAATTCAGCCTGGACATGACAGGTAACTGAATGTGTGCACATAACCAAGTAACCATCAGACAGGACAGTATAAATCTTTACATATATTATGAATGCTGCTTCTGTCCTACACTGATACACAGACACACAAAGGCATAAGCACATACCGTAGAAATATTATCATTATTGTTTTATATAGGGCCATCATATTCCACGGCACTGTACAATAGATAAACAAGACATAACAAACCATGCATAACATAAAAAGTTAACTTACAGAAACAAGAAGTACAACAAACACAACCTCCTGCATTCCTACAGATACGTCCCTACATAAACACACCTGCATACACACTGACTGCCATAAACATAGATCCCAGCTCACATCTGCATATCTCTCTAACTGTAGCTGCAAGTTGATGGCTGGGGGATCCTCACACAGTAACCACAATTCTTGCCTGTTCCTTACATGCAGAAAGGCACCCAGCTTTCATTTACTGACCTCAACATGTGGCTAAAACCAAGCTTCGTACAGGCCGATCATGATAGGATGTAAGAAACTGACTGCCATCACTTATGAGTACAATTCCACAAAAACTGCAACTTTCACTCTATAAGAAAACCGGAACTATTCCTGCACCAACATCAGCTTTCTGGACACAAACATCAGTATATAAAACAACACCATTCAGACCTCTCTAGACCGCTATCCAACAGACAAGCCCAGTTACCTCAACTGCAACAGCATCCTACTGGAATGCACAAAAAAATCTATAATCTACAGCCAAGGCTATAAGATACAACTGCATCTGCTCTGACCCCAGAGACAGAGACAAACAACTAAAAAACTTCAGGAAGAACTTTATTGCTCAAGGACATAATACTAAATTCACAGATGGCCAAATAAAAAAAGCAGCAAACATACAGAGAGAAGAACTCCTGAAATACTCCTGGAATGACCGAGTCCCCTTAGTGGTCACATACAACCCACAGCTTCAGGTCCTATACAAAAAAGCAAAATACCTTTAAACAACACTACAAACGGATGAGAAACTAAAATAAATGTTCCCACTCCCTCCTCTGCTAAGTTACGAACAACCTCCAAATCTAATACAACTGGTACTAGAGAGCTCCCTAAACAGACCAACTACGAATGGTACCTGTCACCAGAAAAGATGTGAAACCTGCGCACACATATATACCACAGACACTGTACTATTACCACATACAGGCATACACCATAAAGTTAATGGTACCTTCTTGTGTAAGTCATCCAATGTGGTATACCTCATAATGTGTGTGTGCTCCCCCAATTCTGGACCATACGTAGGTGAAACTGGCCAGACCCCAAGATGGTGGATAAATTGACATAGACAAAATGTGAATCGAAAAAGGATGGAAACACATGTAGAAGACCGTTACTTCCAAAATGGACACAGCATCAAAAATCTGGAATTTTCCAGGGTTTGAGGCGGCATGGGCCCTTCAAATTAACTAGTGAATAGTCAGAACTTGGAAGACAAATTTGGAATAGTCATTGCTACAAACTGTTCATTCCACACCACACAATTTATTAATCCTATTATTTAAGATCTTTTTTTTTAGAATTAATCTGCACAAGACACAAATATTGTAGAGTGTTAATCCTTTGCCACCATTTTCTTTCCTCCTTTGCCAAAAGTGTATAAAATTGCAATAAAAATGTAATCATGCCATCCTATAAAGCGTTTTTTGTCATAGCCTTGAAATTCTTAACCTTTGCTTTATGTTTTTCATGCTATAGATATACGTAGATCCATAAAAAATATTACTGATCTTTCATAAAACCAGTTGTACTGTTAGATTAACTTTGATTTTATGATGACTGCTTGCTTCTGGAATATTTATACTTGGCCCAGCAACCCATTGACTTCCCAGATACATGGAAAATGAGGAAGGTGTTCTGGTGGACTGCCACAAATGCCTTCTAAATAAATTAGCATATTCTTGTTCCTTTTGTTTCTCTTGGAGTTAACCATATTTAACAAAGTTACTTTTGTGAAACCCTAAAGAAATATAACATGGACTTGATATTTACATGTTGGTTAAGTCACTATTTAATTTCAACATGTGGAAAAGTATATGCAGACATCTTACAACGTGATTGCTGTTTCAAACAGTTTGCCTACTGTTCATATTGACCGCTGTAGTAAATGTTGTCAAGGCTGTGGTATACTGCTGCCATCTTCTACATGGTGGCTAAATGAGCCTCAGCTTCTCTAAAGCCAGGCCTCAAGGCCCAAAGGTAAACTTGGTTTGCCATGTAAAATGTAGCTATATGTTGTATGGATTTTTAGCTGGTTTGGTTACCTTTTACTTTTGTAGTTTTTCTACATTTTGCGGTTTAGTAAACTGAATACAACTGGGTTAAGCAGGGCTTCATTAGCAGTTTAGGGTTTGAGAAGGGAAAGTCACCCAAATATCGCATGACTGCTTTCAAAGAAAAAATAGTCATTTTCCATAGTTAAAATAACCCCTTAATTTTGAATATCTCCAAAACAATAGATATGTTACAAGCTGCAGCTACTGTAGCTTTAATATCCTAAGCTGAAAACATGTAACATTTAGGTGCAGGAATCTGACACTTTTCTGATTCCTGTCTTTCCTGGACACCTTTGATCCAGACTAGACACTCTACTATTCTTACCTAAGGACACTTACTGTTGCTCCGGTCCTTGGGCTTCCTCCAAGACCTGTCCTGAACAAAAAAAAAAGGTTGAACTTCCCACTCACCTGCGTTGCTTCTACTTGAGAGTAAAACAGCATTTTCAAGCGAAGAGGGATGCGTACTGCGAAGTTTACATAGATTTGTCGACACAGAATGAAAGCATCTTTATTTGTAAAAACTATTTTTTCAAGTGAAATCGACATCCACCTTTTATCTATTTATTACACGGTAAAATATGTTATATTGATTTATATGCTCCAGTTGACCTGTGAGTTAACAAATGTATGAAATGACATAATTAAAACCTATAGGAAATATTGACTTGAGGAAATCCTTCTTAATAGCTTGATTCAATGTATTTAGTTACTCTATAACAGTTGAAGCTACACAGCTACTGCATCTGCACAATATCAGCAATGCTGCATATATTATGACGATATTGTCTGAATAAACACTGGATTTAACAGCCTTATATACTGTCACTAGATTTCCCCCACCACAATGATAAGTATCAGTTAGCCTCACTGTTTAAGCAACCGACGTATTAAATACGTGTGTATATTTTAAAGGCTTACGATTAAGGTATAACTATTTTTGCAACACAATGTTTTGTATACATAAGCCACTGGTTTTACTATTGTGTCTGCACACCATGGATGCATTGTTCATAGATACTGTGCAGTATGTATTAGCCTTGAAGATGTGTTGTCCTAGATTCCTATGGATACATTGTTAATTAACAAAGTCACACCTAATTCTAGGTAATTCTAGGGGAGAACCCATCAAGTTCCCACATATGTATGTGTAATTACCCTGTGAACTTGGTTGATAAAATAACTAATTTCAACAAACTAAAAAAGTTTTTTTTTTTTCTTCAAAAGTTAAAGAAAAAATAAGTATCTGTGACGCAGGAATCTCGCAGCCATTGAACTAAATACACCTTAAGCTAACAAGGAGTTTGAAAGGTGGCAGTGTTTTAGCTGAATCTGTGTTTTTAGACGAAGCAGCTCCTTTTGAATGAAAGCACGCTTATACAAAATCCTTAAGAAGTTTAGACTAGAGAGCTGTCTCTAAAAACTGCCCCCCCTTCAGCTGAGTCCCATATGTTTGTCTTGGCAGAAGTGCTGTGTCTGCCTGCCTGGCGTTTATGCAGGGATATTAAATTGATGGAACACAGGGCCCTTGATCCTTTTCAGTGGGGCTTCTATTTAAGCAGTGGCAAACTAGAACTCTGTCAGCCACCTGCAATTGTCCAAGTTATGAAAGCTAAAGCAGAGAACTAGATGAGAAGAAAAGCATTCAAGATGCTTCAAAACCATAGAGATAGTATTAAAACAGATTTCCTAAACCCTACATTATAAATAAACATGTACAATATATTTGTATTCACTACCCATCTTAAGTGTATACCATGGGAGCAGTTATGCCAACCGCACCATTGTTCCTCTCCTTTATCTCTCATCCTATCTCTTCTTAAGTTGCTCATTGTTGTTAATTGGTTCAGACAACCTCTGTAAGGGTAGATGGGTAGAAGGTGGATAGCTTCGTGTCAGGGGATTGATCTCTGCTACTAGTAACAGCTTAAATGATGTGAACCTAAAAAGAAATCTCAAAAGCACATTCACTGACTGACAAAGAAAACCACATTTTTAACCAATTTTATAAATGAATTATAAATCATATAATTGTTGTATATCATATAATTATCACATCTAAATTATATCAGAAAATGCAAGTTCAACAGATACCAGGGGACTAGCTAGCTGTTTATTCACTAAACCCCAGGGACGGGTCTTTTATAAAATGCATGACTTGCATTGTTTAACTCATCTTGAACATTAGTAAAATACCTGCCTGTGTCCACTTTATATGAAAATTAAGGCAAATCTATAATGTACACTACCTACACCAGCACAAGCACCAAAATGTAAGTCTGTTTTCGTGGTATGAATTTGTTGGGTAAGCTTTAGCTAAATAAACCTTTAGAGTTAAGGGACTTTGCAAAGTACATGACAAGTACTGTCATATGCATTATCTACAATTAAAAAAAAAAATATATATACTTCTGTTGAGAAGAAACTGCAGCTTCCACACACCATCCGATCTTTCATGCCACTGATTGGCATGCCACTGAAGCCAATCATTAGCAAGAAAGAACTCTCATTGAAATAAGTGGCGGTTTCCATGCTTGCATACTTTGGTCTCAATAGACCCCTGACCAGAGCATTTGCCAAGCCAGCATTGGAGCTGACTGACATTAAGTACATTGTGTGTCAGCAGATGTGCTCAACAAAGGAAAGGGGGAGGCAATGTGACAAATACATATGGTTGGATTCTGCAGTATCCCCTGTTGAATTTTAAGGGGAACACTATGTAAAGCTTAAGAGATTACTGGGCTATCATATGCATGTTCATGTGTCCCTCTAAGGTTAATACTCTCATATCACGTCCAGACTGGTCATCAGACACAACCAGCAAGAAATATTGGCTTCCATCACAAAATCCAGTTAGGGATTTGTTATTGTGATACTACGGTACTATAAATACTATAGTTATATTAAAACATTTGAATGTCAGACTTCTGTGTATAGTTTTAAAATGTGCTGGTCATCCAACTGTTATCAATATGACTAAACTCAAGTAAGCATAGCTTTATGTGAACACACTTTTGCAATGTTTTCCAGATGATTGTTGTCACCATTTGGTCTCCAGGCCTAGCCTTTCTCTGTTTGTCTTTTTTTTTAATAAAGTGCATTCTTCTATTGTTTCTTTTTGTGAATTGTACGTTTGTCTTGCTTTTTAGATTTTAACACATGATAGTAGATAATTGTTACTTTGTTTACATGTTTTCTTTGTTTTATAGACTCTCTAATTTTCTTTGTGACTATAACTGTATGTAATAATCCATCTTGGATAGCAATGCATGTGCACATTGTTTAGCCGGCAGTCAGAGAATGAGAAAAAGTTTGTGTTCTTAAAATGTTCTAGATGAACATTTTAGCACAAATTGTTGCTGCCACGGATCTATGCTTACAACTATACTCAACCGCTATTCAACAGTGCATGCTCATCTCTTGGAACTCTCTGGGTTGAACCTGGAGGCTCTGGGCAAATCCCTTTCAGTTTCTGCTTTCTCCGTGCAGGGAGGTCTCATCTGGTACCTAGAATAAGTGAATAGGTGAACAGGAACACTGACAGATACGGTCCAGTAATCAGCTCTAAATTCAATTCCCTGTAGGTAAAATCCAGAGAGTTCACATAATGTTGCATAAAACTGCACTCCATTGTTATACTTTATAATTGATTAGTTTCACCTTTGTACCAGTGATGATTTACTCTCATAGAGTTGTATTACATTCATGTGATATCCTATCGTTCATTTCCTTATAAAATATGATAACTTTTGGTGATGTTTTTAATCACTGTCATACACTCATACCCAACAAACCTGAGCTCCTAAAAAAAATCAGGGATATCAGGGGAGTAAATAGGAATGTTAGGTCCCAAATGGGGACTGCTCCTTTTAATATGGACATGTGGTAAGTTAGCAACGATGTTATTGTCACATCTAATTTCCGATATTATTTGATAATTGTCAAACACATTAGATCTCTGGCTGTTAGTATCACAAAAACATCTCTATTTTAAGTTGTAGGCAATGCAATTGATCACAATTATCTTCTATAGTTTTTATGCTAGTATATAATAATGTCTATTAATAATTCACGTCCACATCCCTCACCCAATATAATATTGACATATTTTTTCTTCACTTGGAATGCCATCTTTGTCCCCTCTTTCTTTCATATCATCATGTAACCAATTTAGTCCATATTGCCTCTTCCTTCCATAGTATGCCCTGATCTTTTCCCCACCATTATCTATTCTTTCCTTTTTTCTAATTGCGTTACTTCAACCCTCTTCTAACTCTTCATGTAATCAGGGGAGGGCTGGCAGCCTAAGGCCTGGGGGGCAAGTCTAGTCAACTGGCCCATTGCACCATCAAAGCGGCTGCGAGCGACATTGAAAGCGGTCGTCGTGTGGCAGTCACTCCACCAGCGCCTAATGAAATTAAAGTGGCCGGCGTGCACGCACCGCATGCCTCAGCTCTTCATCACACCCTTTTTAAGACGTGGGAAGAGGAGCTGAGGCATGGCCATTGGGTCTGACAGCCGCATGATGCAGGGGCGTACCTAGAGTATTTGGCACCTGTGGCAGACCCTGTATGTGGCACCCCCCCACACACACACGCTTTAAAACTGCATAGTTTCTATGGTTAGGCAAACATTGACAGGGGTACAGCATATTTGTTATCATTATATGCTTAGGGATTATGCGGTACCACCGTCAATGTGTGCCTATACACTAAGCCAGACACTGACAACCCCTATCACTATATACTAAGCCAAACATTGATGTGGTGTAGGCTTACCACTTTAGTGACTGGCATAGTATATAGTAGGGATGCACCGAAATGAAAATTCTGGACTGAAACTGAAAATTCAGCATTCACTTGGCCAAAACTGAAAAAAAACAAAAAAAACTTTAAAATACTTTATTAAAAGTAACACCAAAATTAGACAAAAAAAATCAACAACAATATTAACACATATATATATAACAACAATCACAATCCTATCATGCCCAGGTTCTAGCATGTGCTGGCTGACTTAGCATGATAGGAGTGTGATTGCTGTTTGCAATTATATATATATATTAATACTGTCATTGAATTATTCTGTCCAATAAAAGTGTTAACACACTGAAGTTGGACCAAAAAATAATTTATAACAGCAATCACACTCCTATCATGCCTAGGCAGCCACTACATGCTGGAATCTGGGCATGAAAGGAATGTGATTACGGACTCCCTATGCCAAGCTATCCCCCAACACATCCATGCTATCTGAAACCCTCATTCACAAACATTCAGCATAACACCCATCACTCTCACACACTTACATTCAGCATAACACCCATCACTCTCACACACTTACATTCAGCAGAACACTCATCACTCTCACACACTTAC
>VKOC01000412.1:93061-103848 GCA_009364415.1 Spea multiplicata
AATCAATGACCATTTTAGTCATTGGCTTATATGCACTTAACTCTTCAGTTTAAAAGAGGACTTTGGCTTTTGGCACAGGTGATAAATTATCTACTGAGAACAGAGTATATAGCACATATTAGAGTGATGAAGTATTCTTAACTCAAAAGGCTGCCAGTGATGTGTGAATCATGGTTGTGTGGCATGCCTAATACTTTCTTTCCCATCATCCTTTTAATGGTGGTTATCCATTAGCTAGACTGCATGTCAATTCGCTAATGGGACCAATCATTTCTACTGTAGTAGAAAGTTTGGTCCAGAACCCAATTTGTCCGGAGAATTTGGAGAAAGATAAAACTAGAAAAGTGTAAAGGGGAGACTGGGTAATGAAGGATGCAGCACAGCTTTTCATATATTACCTCAAAGTTTAGGGATTGTATGGTATTTAGGTTTTATTGTGTCCTCATGTTTCTACACTTTCCTGTCTATTGCATTGGAACCCCATTTTGCCGTTCTTTTCTATAATCTTTGTTTGTTAATAAAATGATAGCAGACATTTGAAAGAGGCGCATTGATAAATCCAATAAAAGACACCAATGGGTCACAATCATCAAAGCTATCCTCTGCTTTTCTTTAGTTCCTCTATATCAAAACCACAAATCAACAAACCAAACAAAGAAGAGTAATTGTGTGCTCCTCCTGGATAGCTTGCAATACAGTGTTGGGGTATGGGTATTACCATATGCATAAGCATATAAGAAAAGTGTGATATTTAGGAAAGGCTGGATCAAATCATGAAATAACCCTCTCCCACTGTTCATTTTTGTCTCACTTTTTTCAGGCCTCCTTCCATTTGATGCCTTCTCAATTGCAGTTTATACCAGGTTTCACATCCACTGACCTTTTCATAATTATATAATGTGATTTAACTTTAAGTTAAGTAAGTACATTACTAATACAATATTGATATTATGAAGCATAATGTGTCATATCAGAGTAGTTGATAATATACCCATGGAACTGATGGAAGAATGTGATCCTCATGACTCGGTAACTGCAAAATATTGACGACTTTAAAGAACATGAAGTTTATCAAAGGAAAAAAGTCAAATGATTAAAATAATGCCATCCACTTTTGAGGCATCATCCTCCTTGTGGTTGACCTGGACACCATCTTGTGACAGCTCAATGTGAAGCGCTAAATCTTTCTTCTACTGTTTTGGTTTAAAGTACTGGACCGCTTTCCCTTGTGCTTTTACCTTTGTTGTGTTAACAATTGTTGGAGAGTCTTTTGTTCTATTAGTTGTCATAAACTGCTCTTTTTCACCCCAGTTAGAGCAGGAGCTCGCTCAAGGTGCAGCCTGTCTTGTTGTGTGCTAAGCCGCACCGCAATGAGAAATCCTTTTTTTTTTTTTAAATAGAATACACTAAGCCCTACCTTTTCAGCCCACTTGTGGTCTGGTATCATGACTTGGATGTAACACTCCGATTACCATATACACTGTTTGATACACATGTCTGGATCAACCGCATGCCTGTAGAAGAACACAAAGCAGAAAATAGAGGGTGCCCATAGAAGAGCAATTGTGAAGAAGACCTTGGTAGCAGGTGCTTGTGAGATGATTGTATGCTTTATAACATATTCAGGGAAAAATACTTAGTTTATTTTACTTATTAGGATAGGGCTTTCAAAATAGGTTGTGCTAAAAATGTTCATTATCTCTTCAAGTCTGGTGTGTACATTCAAGAATAGTAGCCTCATGCTTCTTATAGTCACACTATGCGCTCTGATAAGCATGGAATCCAGATCAATAAACCATTTTAGAAGAAGAAATACATATGAAGCACTAAATTACAGAAACCAGCAATGCATTTAAATGTAGAACAATGTCTTTACTATAGACAATCTAATTATGAAAAGGTCAATCTAAGGGTGTTTCCTGGATGAAAGATTGTTTTCAGGACCTGGTGGAGGTAAAGGACAATACCTACAGAGAGTACCATGTTTAGGAGGCCACCAGCCCTTAATTGTGTCACTATGATCATACATGCCCATTTGGCCCAGCAGAGAGGGCTGGTGCTCAATGCTAACTGTATCTCCCACTCCAGATTTCAACTCCTGGCAGTGTTTACGCAATGTCTAGACAGTGGACGGGGTTACCAGATTTGGGCTGCTAAACAGCATCAAGGTGGGAATTAAAGGGGAAAGAATTAAGCGCATTGACAGATGGGAATCGGGCCGGTTTAGTAGAGATATCCGGCCCAGTCTTAGATGAAAAAATTGATTGTTTTACAATATGTTTGGAAGTTAACTTGTGTCACGGTAACCACCTGAGGCTGATGACCCCATGGGGTAAATTTCAGATTGGGAGGGGAGCACTAATGATTTCCTGGGGAGACTCCTTGCCTGCCAAGTCCCCTCTTACGTCTAAGTCACCCTGAACATCCCATCTGGTTTGCGCAGACTATTCCTGGGGACATTTCAGACGGTGTCACTCAAAGTCTTGATGTCGGATCAAGTCACTTTTTGGAACATAACATCCTTGGACCCTGAGCTCTGCATTGGTATCCCGGGATTGACACCGCTTCCTTGTTATCACCTCAAAATAGTGACTTTTTTGGGTGGGCATTGCTGGTCATAGAACAGTATAAAGGTGTTGGGCTGTCTGGTTGTTGATGAGATTATACTCCTTATCCAATTATTTTGTGTGTATAAATATCTGTGCTGTTCCCAATAAAGTCAGTTCCTGTTTTACCTTAATACGAGTTCTGTCTTGTTATTGGGGTAAGTCTGCGTTGTCCTTGTCAGTAAAGCACCATATTGCAATACATAGAAGTCTTGTATTACTAGTGGCTATGGGGAGAAGAAAGCAACGTGTGGAGGGTGTACCCAGTCGAGGGACGGGTCAGCTCACATTTTGCACATGTGTATTAATGTTAATATGCATTTTTGCAGATGGCAAGGCTTGCTTAGTGTGGATTCTGGACACTCTTGCGTCTTGGCAGCACGGTAGGCAGAGATACCACCCAAAAGCCAGTAGGTAGGTTTGGATTTCTCAGATCAGAAGATTGGGCTTTTTTGAGTTGGGAAGCGTGCATTATGAGGTTAAGCATCAGGCAACTGGTGTGGAACACCAGGCTTTCTCCTCATACATGCTGGGGGTAATGATGTGTGCAGTAGGTCTGTCTGTAAGTTAGTTAAGTGTGTCATGCTAACATGTAAAAAGGCTTTTCCACAGAAGTGCTAGTATGGTCCAACATAACCCCGTGTTTGTTTTAGTGTGGTGCTGCAGTGGACAGGGCCAGCAAGGTTACTTCTAGGTCTGCAGCCTACAATGGTGGTGTGGTCATAAAACCTGGCGAGATTAAGACAAACCCCTCGCGATGTTAGGGAGAGATGTGGTGCATTTGAATGCCATTGGTATGGGTCTGCGGTGCCTTGATGTGGCAAAGTGCTTAAGTAGGGTCAAAAAGTCCTTGACAAAGTGGCCCATATTGTTAGTTTGGAGTTTCGAAGTTGCCTAAATTATGGTGGGAAGAGGCATGCCCATGTGGTTACTCATCATGTCAGGAGTTTTATAATGACCAGCAGCATATGGCACGCCTGTAGCGTCATCAGTAGACACATAGAATGTATTAGTTAGAATGTTGAGAAGTTTATATATGATGTCAAGCCATTTGGTAAATCTAATATGTTTTTGTATGTTTTATTGGTGTCTTATTCTTGGAAAGGTGGGGGTGAGCCAGCAAAATGTGTTTCAATCAACATATTAAATTGATGATCTCTAGCACCTGTTTGTTTAAACACACCTAATTGTATGCTACATTTTGTACCTCTTCAAGTGGTCCTTTTTTAACCATTTCCTGCCAACGCTTTTAGTGAAATTTTCCCTCTCTTTTACACAAAAAAATACACTTTTTGTGTGAATTGTGTACACCTGGTGGGTGCTGCTGTCATAAAAATCCTATATCTTTCCAGTACAGCTGCGTCCCCAGTATATGCATGTACCAGGCTTTTCTGTAGTTATACGGAGTTATAGGAGACCCACACTTTATAGCTTGCAAACTTGGAATTTTGCCACAAAAACCCTCATTTTGCATTTTTTACTGTATCCCTCAGTGTGTGCATGTACCGGGCTATTCTGTAGTTATACGGTTAAAGGAATGTGCACTTTTTAGCTTTTGGACCCTTTGACCTGCATGGCAGGTGGCAATTTGTGCCATTTTCTGTCAAGGTTTTTTGGGGCATTTTTCTGTATTTATCAAATACAGTGCACTTTATATGAAAAATACAGAAAATGATGTGTAGCATTAGGTGATGGGGTTTTCAGTCATCAGATGGAAGATAAGAATTGGCAGCTGCTGGGAGGAGTGAATGGGAACTGCATGGTACTCCCTAAATCAATCGCAGACTGGCAAGAGGGACAATAAAATTAAGTGTCCTTCATTTGCCTTTCCTTCGGCACACTTGGCATTCCTTTTGGGGATTTCTCTTTGTGGTTGTTGGTGAAATTTAATAAATGAAGTGGGCTTCAGCAGTCCTTCCCACTCCTTGAACTGTCCAAGGGCCAGGTGCACCAGAAGTCAGCACCTCTGAGATCAGCTGAAATTGCAGAAATGTTATTGCTGTAGGGTGTGACTTTTTAAAAATGAGGAAGGCATTGTGGGTGGCAATCAGCATTGTGTACCATGCTTTACACTTCCTCATGATGAGGTATGGATGTAGCAGCTGGTGTGCCAGGTCAACACCTCCCATGTGCTTACAGGCCCTAATGCATGCTGGGTCTGCAACAGACAGGGATGCACACATCCTTCCTGTCTCTAAACTAAAGTGCCAGCAGCTTCACCCTTTTTTAACTGGGTCTGTGCTAACTGTGCTGGCAGCCCCTTGCGGTTAATACCGCAGGCAACTTTCTTGAAACAGTAAATCAGTCGGAATGAAGGGACACTGGTGTAAAAATGATCACAAAAAAAAAGTACAGATGGTACCCTTTGCTCATCAGGGGGGATATAAGGTCTCACACAATTTTAGGACTTCTTCCCAGACGTCCTTGCCAACCAGGAGGGTCAAAGTGGCAGTCTTTCCCTCATAGACCGGGAATGCCTGAACGTACCGACTTTCACTCTCACAGTGAATATAGAACTTCACCCCATATCTGGAGTGTTTTGAAGGTATATACTGTTTGAATGCGAGTCTCCCCTTGTACTTCATGAGAGACTCATGAATGGTCAAATTCTGCTCAGGGGTATACACCTCTGGAAACCTGGCCTGAAAGTAGGTAAGAAGGGGGCATCCCATATAGCGTGGCAAATCAGGCTACCACGTATATGTACAAATGCATTGTATCTTGAGCAAGTACATGTACATGGTTTGTCGTGAAGAGGTTAAGTGGCTAGTTTTTTTTCAGTGTATGCTATGTCTTTAAATTTCAAAGCAACTGCATTAAAATTATGAGAGTGTCAGTTAACAAAATGATCTGCTCACCCTATATTATGGGATTCAAATGAAAACCAAAATAACATTAACATTTGCAATGCACCAAAAATAGCATTAACTTTATTTACATTTTTGTTTCTGAAAATGTTAATGCGTTACATACAACAGAAGTTTAAGTATATACAAGCATTCACATTAACATCTGTACAAATCATGTATATTTTTTATCATCATAGACCAGTGTGGGGTATATGTTTGGCTTGGAAATGATTTGTTTACCTTATTATACACACAAACAAAAAATAGTCTCTGGCAAATACATTATGTACACTTGTTTTCAAAGCTAGATTGTTGAGGCAATCATACCATGTCTTTTTGAATTCCATTGTTATTTGAAAACATTTCCAAATCTTCCATTACCAAATCCTGGTCGCTTGTTAAAGGCCTACGTTTTTCTGATTCCTTTTCATCGTTGCTTTGCTTTTCAAATGCAGAGTCTTGGTGTCCTTGGTTTTGGGACATTGCAGGCAAAATGGCATTACCTTGCGCTCTGTGAGAATACATAGTTCTTCTTTCTATTTCCTCTGAGCAGAGCTGAAGTTTGAAGGCAGCCTGAAATCCACGGCGGAAATTCTCATTGAAGAATCCATAAATTATTGGGTTGATACTGCTATTGAAAAAAGCCAACCAGTGTGCAAAAGGATAAATGTAAATATTAATCACCTGATGCTGGTTTTCTGTTAGGTTGGCATAGTCTGATAACATCATTAGAGTCCACAAAGGCAACCAAGAAAGAATAAAAAGTAGAGCAATAACAATAAGCATTTTGATGACCTTCTGCTTTCTGCGAGATACAGCATGTCTTTGTTGCTGGTGATTCTTACTTTCAACATTTAATTCACTCTTAAATAAAGTAATTCCTATCCTAGCATACATAATCACAATCAGAGACAGAGGAGCAAGATAAATATTAGCAAACAGCACTGTTGTATATATTTTCCTCATCTGTGGATTTGGCCAGTCCTCACGGCACCAATAAATAGGACTTGTTTGGTTACTACCACCAAGAACAATTCTAAAATGTCTGTCTTCTTTAACGTGTGACATAACTGCAGTTGGACACATTATAGAGACAGCTAAAACCCAGATGACTATGATAATTACAACAGCAGTTGATATGGTCAGCTTTTGCTTGAAGGGATAAACAATGCATCGAAATCTGTAATTAAAAAAAAATATATACATAATTATTGGAAGTGAAACCCTTCAAAAGTTTGCGGACATGATGTGCATAGGGAAAAGAAATATGTGAATATGAATTATATACGATAAACGACTTAGTTTTTATCATTAATATACCTTCGTTTAGTTTAAGAGGGCACTACTAATGTTCCCAATGTACCACAAACTACATCAAAATGCTAATTGATAAACATAACAGGGCTTAACCAATAGCTAAATCAATGTTGACAAAACCTTAAACACCCACCCATGTCGGCACCTAATTGTAGCACCTGGTTCATGGAGAAACAGATGAAGAAAGAAGACACAGGAAGAAGACGGGAAAAAGAAGACATTAGAACAAGAGGCAAGAGATGAAGCGTAGATGCAGGAAAGAGGACAGGGAAAGAAAAGTGGTCCAATAAGAAAATAGGGATAGTCTGAGAGAGCGTGAGAGAGTTTGAGAGAGCATGAAAGAGTTTAAGAAAGCGTGAGAGAGTATGACAGAGTGAATGAGGGTGAGTGACATTGTATCTCTTTTCCCAATGGGAAACACCTTTGAATTCCGTCCCAGCAGAAAGAGTAGGAAACAAAATTTGTTGCCAAAAAAAGGAATGAACCAAAAGCTAAAAGAAAAATTAGTCTCAATCATTTTTGGTCCACTTGCCTAAGTCTAGTGTGCAAAATGTTAAAAAGGGTTAATTACTCATTAAGGTGAACAGAGGTAATGTAAAGTGCTGTAGGTGTCATTTTACTCCATCTCCAAGTGGACTCTTCATAAGTGAACAGATAAGAGTTACATTACACTATCCTGACGTTTATTCATAGTCTTCTTGCTTTTATTCCACCACTCACCAATCTGTATTAATATCCCCCATCTTTATCTCTTATACTTATTTTATTGCATCTGATCCACGCCTGAATCCCTCATCTCCTGCTGTAATCACATTTTTACCTGGTATGGTTATCTTATTGCATCTGATTCATCCCTACATCCCTCATATCCTGCTGCAATCCCATTTTTTACCTGGTATGCTTATCTAATTGCATTTGATCCACAACTGAAATCCTCTTCTCCTGCTGTAGCCCCTTTTTTCACATGCTATGTCTCCCTCTTGTCTATTTCTAGCATGCTGAGTCTTGTGTAGCTTAGCTGCAAATGTTGAGACGAGGTGTGAAATATCTGGCTCTACATATGCAATCATCTTATCGGTGAAGTAACCCTATAAAATCTTTGGCCGCTCTGTGGCTTCATCCCAGGTAAACTCTTTATACGTTGGAGTGGACTGTTCATAAGTGGATAGATATTAGACTTGTGCATTCGTCTTCGGGCAAACATGAAAACGAACACGAATAGTGAGTTTTTATGTTCGTCACGAAGAAGCGAAGATATCGGCGGTAAAACGTACACGAAAACAAGGACACACAACACAAAGAATCTTTGTGTTCATCTACTAATCTCCCTGGTCCCTTCCCCATCTAGCCTACCTTATCTCCACAGCATCGCAGGGGTTGACGGAAGCGGAAATCTGTAGGTTCGCCATCAGGGGTTAAGGGGCCATGTGAACGACTCTATTGGTCGATGCCAGAGGAGGACCCTGCAGGCAACCAATAGGCTCACTTGCACGGCCTTTTTAACTCCTGACGGCAGACCTACGGATTTCTGCTCCCATTAACCCCTGCAATGCTGCAGAGATAAGGTAGGCTAGATGGGGAAGGGACCAGGGACGCCCAAGTCTAATACATATGAGAAATTAAACTGGAGATAAACTACAGTAACTGCAATACCACCTTCCCTTGCAGTCAGCAAGTAACCACCTAATATTTTGTCTAGCTCACCCTTATACTTACTATGACCCCTACATGGTTTTATTCTTAATTTCTTCTCCCCTACTCCTTAAACACTCATCTTGCCCTTAACAACCCCTCCACAGTCCATATCTCCCCTTCCCTCTTGCCATCACCCACCTTAGCTCACATGCCCTTCTCTTCTTCCTTTAAACCCTCCCTAACCAATCTTAGATGAAGGGAGTCTATTCCCACAAATCACTATCCCATTTGTTATTGAACTGAATCTGATACTTCCTTCTGTGCTCAGGGGACATTGAATCCCACCATTCTAACCTGCTTCTGATGCTGCAGTCCCAATCCACTGTAATCCCAGCAATCCATATAATACTGTAATCCTGTGCCCTCTGGAAAGCATGCTGTGTCCGCCACCAATTCCATCTCCCTTGTTCTAGTCTTTTTAACCCCTTAATGACAAAGCCCGTACATGTATGGGCTCAAAATGCATTGTTTTCAATGGGTTTAGGGACCGCCCATTGTCCTTAAGGGGTTAAATACATTTTCTGTCTGTTCTCCCCAATTGTTGTGTGTTGCTGTGATCTCCCTGCCTTCTGACCCTAATCCCCAATGCTTTGTTCACTTTGCCACATGGCTCTCTCTCACTTTCTTTCCTTCACTATCCCTACACTAATACTGGTGGACCTATATATATATATATATATATATATATATATATATACACACCTATTAATGATCAATCCTCAGCTTCTGCTTCTTAACTACTGTCACTCTCCTCGTCTTTTGGTCTCTCACAATGCAACACCTCTCCCATGCAGCGTGATGGCCACCAAAGTGACCTAGTGTTCTCCCACCTTGTTCAATATCTAATTTTTCCAACTCTCCGTCCCTCTGTCTGACCACAGCCTGTTGACATTTAACCTTGCCATAACTCCCACACCTCTTCTACCTAAAAAAAACGCCACAAACCTTCAGATTATTTCCATTCTCATTTAAACATGTCATCATCTAGCCCATCCTAAAGAAATATTTCCTTGATCCAGCATCCCCATCAAACTACCATCCAGTTTCCCTCTCTTGTGATATCCTGTCTGGATTATTGCAACTCCTTACTAACTGGCTCCCCTTCTCCTGCCTTTCACCACTTTAATCCATTCTCAACACTCCAACTAGACTAATCTTCCTTTCTCACAATTCCTCATCTGCTGCTCTACTATGCCAGCCGTTCCATTGGCTCCCCATACCATCCAGAATCAAATTCTAACTTCTGAACCCTGACCTACAGGGCCCTTAACAACCCTGCAAACCCCTATATTTCTCCCATTCTATCCAAGTATACCCCTAACCTCTTTGGTCCTCTCATGATACTGTAATAATATCTTCTCATTTGCCTATTCTGTCAGACTTTCTGCCTCGTACACAACTTTCGAAGGCTCTCTGAAAGCCCACCTTTTTTCGAGAAGTGTAAAACCTTTCCTTCTAACAAACAGCTTCCTACCCAAGCCATCTGAATGACCAACAGCACCTAAAGATCATCTTGACTCAATCAACTCATCCCTATCCAAGCAATCCTCTCCTAATGTTACTGTGTGTGATTTTAAATTATTTTTGTTGCCTTTGATTGGAAAGCTCTATGGAATCTGCTATGTATTTATATAAACAAATATAATCTCCCCAAGATGAATTTGGCAATCTAGATTCTACAAATTTGTATCTGGAGAAAAAGCAAGAGATGTTTTCACTAAAACCCATTTTTAATGTTAGTTTCTTAATAAAATAATGGCAAATTGACCGTTTGGCGGACTTTGTAAACCATTCACACTTCAAAAACACATGAGAAATTACTGGTATGTTTCTATTCTGTTGCAGATCGTTTATTAAACATTTGAAATTTGGCAGCTGAAAAGCCAGTTGAGATCAGTTGTATCACATGCTTTGAGATAATCTTGAAAGGCTTGTTTGATTATTAACATCTAAGTAGCAGTTTCAATAGAAAAGCTCCAGATCCTCCAAGGTTAACATGGACAACTTGTTATTGTTGGTCATTTACACTATCATAAAAGTGACATCTGGATATCTATGTACACCAGCAGTAAGCATCATATAAAGTAATATTACTGGCATTGAAAGGAATTTTGCAGGAAACACAGAAAAGGCTATGCCTTTGATAGATGTCGCAGCTGGAAAACAGAAATATAACATAAACATAAGTAGATATAATAAAACAAATATGTGATTTTTAGTCCTGGATGAATTATGGTTTTATCACATTTTATAAAATCCCTGTAAAACCTTTCTAACAAATTGCAAAAAAATGTCACCATCATTCCAATACCAGCTTGTT
>VKOC01000412.1:103948-161990 GCA_009364415.1 Spea multiplicata
ACCCCCTATGTGCCACTCTGCCTCCAGAAATGCCTTAAACCCCTATATGACACGCTGACATTTAGGGGGTTAAAAGGCATATTATGGGGCAGAGTGGCATATAGGGAGGTATAAGGCAATTCAAGAGACAGAGTTGGGTATAGAGGGTTAAAAGGCATTTCTGGAGACAGAGTGGCATAAAGGGGGTTAAAACGCATTTATGGAGGCAGAGTGGCATTAAGGGGGTTAAAAAGGATATCGTAGAGCACTCTGCCTATCTGCCTACAGAAATGTCTTATGCCCCCCCATTGAACACTCCCCCCCAAAACTTACCGGTGCTTCTGACTCCCTGGTGTGTAGTCAGAGCAGCGGGTAGACGTCTATGTGATTCGTTTAGGCAACTTCCGCTGCAGCTAGAAGGAGGTGCAGTTAGCGGCAGGGGTTGTCTGCGTCTATCGCGCATACACCCTCTGGCTGTCAGAGAGAATTCCACACGGCCATGCGGGAAACACTCCTCTCTGAGAGCTGGGGAAGGTCTGCGGCAAGGAAGATTGTTAGAGCCTCCCGCAGACGTTCACCGGCAAGCGTAAACAACCTCCGCTGCAGCACGTCTGCACAATGTGCTTTAACAATCTCCCTTGCCGGGACTTCTCCCTTGGGAATTCCGGGCAAGGGAGATTGTTAAAGCACATCGAGCAGACGTGCCGGCAGCGGAGGTTGTTTATGCGCATCGCCGCAGCCGGTGAACACTGTGACAAACAGACAAACACGGTCACATACACACACACATACCTGGTGCTGGCTGCAGCTTACACTGAGCTTACAGCTTACACTGAGCTTGTTGTGAAGGAGGGACTGAGCCTATCAAGTGAGGCTTCTGGTCTCTCAGGCAATCAGGAGAGTTGAGAAGTCTCTCCTGATCGGCAGAGACCTTCTTTACTCAGACTGTCCCGAGCAATCCGAGACATATGGTCACCCTACTTGTAGGGTATTCCCAGTCTGCAGTGGTCAGTACCAAAAGTGGTCCACGGAAGGAAAACCAGCAAACTAGTGTCAGAATCATGGGCAACCAAGGCTCATTGATGCATGCAGGGGGTGAAGGCTGGTCTGTGTGGTCAAATCCAGGATGCATCCATGGAGGACTCTCCTCACAACTTACAGGATCTGCTGCTAACTTCCTGGTGCCAGATATCACAGCACACTTCCTGAGGTCTAGTGGAGTCCATGCCTCGACGAGTCTGGGCTGTTTTGGTGAAAAAAGGGGGACCAACACAATATTAGACAGCTGGTCATAATGTTATGGCTGATAGGTATATTACTGTGTTACAACTAAAAAAACAAATAGAAATGCAGTGTAAAACTGCATTCTCGACTCTTACATAAACTAATGCCAGGATGAGATTTAACACATATATTTGTTTTATTTCATGTCTTCTTGAATAATGAATTTTATTGATGCAATCTAAGTAATGGCTAACATATGTTGAAGTCATGTTTAAAGTATGTGTTCCTTTAAGACTTTGTTTGTAGTGCAGCAGAACATTAACTTTTTGATAGCAACATCGGCTGTTAGAGACAAAGGACTGTCATTTCTCAGTCCTTATCATTTTACAACAGAGAGTAAAATATGTAATATGCTGAGATAAAATGCTCTTTAAAGGTAGGCCATTCTCTTAAAAATCAATGAATCCATGCAATGAAACAATTAGTTGCCATGTTTCACTAAAGACATAGCAGTTTGCATAGATGAAAGGAACACACAGATGTTCAGTTCTCTCACTAAAATTCTGTTAGTCATGTGGAAAATAGGAAATGATCCCATGCATTCCTTAAACTGTAGCAATAGACATTGATTCCAATATTGGTTGTAATTGGGCCATGCATATTGTATATGGCTAAAGTGAATTCCACAATGTAATTCTTCAGTGGACCTGTTTTTTTCTCTTTATATGCTGGTGTTTTTTATTGTGACAATTGTGACATTTTCTTGGGCAGAGCTGCTCAAGCTGATGTTGGAAAACTGCCACAAGAGGGATGTTCAAGAGCTGTACCTCTGCTGAAAGCTGGGGAGATCTTTAAGGGATAAGGTGTTATAGATTATAATGGAACTAACTGCCTGCTTGTTCCTAAATATACTGCAGTTGACGGGTGTTAGTTAAACACAAGTTACATTTATAGCTTATGGTTAAACCAGGGAAATTACTTTAGGAGCTTGAATTTTTCATAGTTGGAAAGGATGAATCCATGGAGATCAACCCCTTAAGGACTGAAGCTTTTCCATTTTTACGCTTAAACGCTAAAGGATTTAGGACTTTTGCTATCTTGTTTTCTATCATAATTGCCCGTTATCAGCAACCATCACTCCTGTGTCCCAATGGCACATTGTATTAGCTAATACAAAGTTTAGGTTTAAAAGGTTAATTGATCATTAGAAAACCATTTTGCAATTATATCAGCACAGCAAGAAATGAAATTGTTTCCCAAGAAAACAGCTAAGTGACCCTAAATGTTTGATCTCATCATTTGGTAAGAAAAACACCTCTTAAGCCTACTTGTAGTTCCAAGGATAATTATGAAATATAAGCCCATATAGAAATAGGAATACTAAATAGATTAAAATATAACCTTAATTAAAAGTCCCTAAATAACTAACCATGTACTATTCCCTGTCCATACTCCTATTCAGTCTAATCACCCAAGTAAGCAGATACTACTGCTCAATACAGACTATAAACCTCAATTACTGACTGTTCTGAGCCTCACGATGCAAGATCGCATTCTATCCCTGCACTTGATTCATTCTTCAAGCAATCACATTCTCAAGAAGGGGCCCGACATGCTATTGTGGACTTCTGGGCATGGAGCAGCAGTGGTTCCTCCTCCAATTGCAGTAGGAGGACACAATATTACACCCCGGCTATAAGTGTGAGCTTTGAGGGGGCGTAATATTCCATCCTCCGTCCTAAAGGGGTTAGTATAGATTACACAAAAAAACAATATTCTAGGAGACATAGAAACCTGGTTCCTGGGATTCATCAAGATTTTGTTTACCTTAGTAATATATATAATATATATATATATATATATATATATAGTATATGCATACAAGCCATTGCAGAGTTGTGGCAATATTCTAACTGACAGCCTTATGTACGATATTCTTTTTTATGAGGTAATATTACATGTTTGTGTTATCTTCCAACATCTGGAAATCATGCATTTGTGAGACACCTTGCATCTATGTTGATGTTACCCAGGAGTTTGTTGAAATGTTCATAAATAAATGTTCATAAAGCCTCAAGCCTGTCAAGGGTATGTTAGGATACCATGGCCTTTGTTCAGCTATATGTTATAAATATCCTTAAAAAAATCCTTACAGGTTATTGTGTCATATAAAATGGTTCTGGTCTGATGACATCCATCATCCAGCTGTATCTGACTTTACATTTAATGTATCTCACTTGATGCATTATGGCACCCCAGCATCCTATTGCTCCATCCTGTGTTCCATATCAGGAAACTTATCAGGATTTCTATCAACGCCTTAAAATTGCTCTTTATGAATGTTTTTTAGATCCTAGCATTGAGATCTCATTGCTGCTAACACAAAAATCCCCAGTTTTATATACCACTGTATGACTATCCAGCAGGCTTGCAGTGCTTCTTTTTTGACAGATTTTTTTGTGATTTTTTTTTTTGCGCCCAACTGACTGATGACAGGAATTCTTAAGATGAGGAGTGAAGTTACATTTTTTCTTGTCTCTGTTGTCAGCAGCTCTTCTTTATACTTTAGCAGAATAACACACAGGAAACAAAATGTGTGAAAACTGAATTTTTCTACATGTAATATTTTCTTTGCGTAATTTCCCGAAGTTCCTCTCTCTTTTTTTAAATGCTCATCTCTACTGTCTGCAGTCTTCTGTCCGTGTTGCACTTTTACTGACTCACATGTATTTTGAGGTATATGAGGTATATGTATTATGTAAAACGTATATGTAATTTATTTATCAACAATAAATCCATATGTAATCACATTTCCAGGTCAGAATGTTCTTTTCTATTTATGTACTGAACTGTGTGATTTTATTAAAGCTATCTGCTTATCATGAAATAAATATAATTAGCAGTGTATTTCCTGGCATGCATTGTATACATAATTAAATCATTCGATTCAATGATAACTGACGTTTGAATGGTCTTACATACATTTGAGGAGAGAAAAATAACATCTTTATTCAGTAACACTAGCAGAGTAGTTTTGTGGGAAAAAGTGATATTTTGTTTCTGTAAGAGAATATTGCATGATTTCCCTCTTTTATTCTGTAACATCTGCAGTGGGGTGCATGGAAAAACATTTTGCTGCATTATCCATTGGAATCTATTGCTTTTCTTCTGGTTGAATGGCTTCACGGGGGATGGTAGCATGTAAGGGGACTGGGGATTGCCTCATCAACCTTAAATAAACTGGGAGTAGGAGGGCAAGTGGGCACATAGTCTGTATGGACAAACACTGCTCCAAGGCCGGATTAAGGAATTTTGGGCCCTGGAGCATTTATACAGGAAGAGCCCTTTCTCTGGATTTTCTGCCTGTAGCAAGCTCTTTTTTCCCTTGTTTGCTTTCTGTCTCTTCCTTCTGTTCAATTCTTTCCTCCCTCTTTGGCAATATTCCCTCCTGCATGTTACTTGTGGCTTGCAGCTCCTATCAGTTTCTGCAATGTCCAGCAATCACTCTCTCTCATTGCCATTGCATGCCAAGAAGTGATGTCATTTCTGGGTGTGCAGTGTGGGCGAGGGAGAATGAATGCTGGACGTTGCAGGATCTGGTTGGATCGCTGTTTCATAGCGCAGGTGAGAGTTATGAACCTATTGTAACGCCAAGGCTTTGAAGCAATTGCTCCTTGTGTCATTATTCTGGCCCTGGACTGCTCCCTCGCTGTCAGAAAGAGGCCTACCAGTCAGAGCGATCTTTAATAGTGATTTTTGCCTTGCATTAAGGATGGCCCTGCTACCAGTGACTCACTTATATGTGTTACACTGATCATAGCTGGACTCACCTCTTTATGTCCTTAGCTGGAAAGTACTTCAGCCTCAGAGTCTCCATTCGGGGTTGCCTACTGAAACCCTTTCAGGGAGTCAGGATCCTTACTCCACTAAACAATGCCTTTTGCAAATAATACTAGAGTGATTATTGTCAATAATAATTCTCATGTTTATAACAACTTGTGGCTTAATGCCAGTTTCGGATTTACACGCATGGTTTAGTCTATGTTAAATAATAAAAAATATACCCACTGCAGAGGATCAAATGCAATTTCAAGCTATTGTCAACAACTCGCATATTAATGAACAAGAGTCTTGCCATAGAAATGGAAGAAAATGCTTCTGTGTTTTCTATGTGATTACCCTTTTCTCTACGGGGAGTTTTACATAACCTAAATACTGGAGCTTTATTGCCCTTTTTACTATATGTTGGTTTGACCATGATTTTCATAGTTTTTTTTATCCATGCAAATTAAACATTTCCTTCAGGACATGTTGGGCTTTGTTTTGAAATCATAAAACACATAAAAAGTAATATTCATTAGACTTTCCTTTTAGTAAAACCTTTTTTACTGAAAAATTGCCTGTTTGTACAAATCAACAAAAATGAGAGCCACCTTCAACTGCCAAAAGTGTTGAAAATTCATCATGATTCATCCATTTGTCACCACGTGTAGCCGCTTTTGACGCCATTATAAGCAGTTTTGGCACTCGTTGATGAGGGACTATGTATAGGAGGATCAATGACTGATAGGTAGAAGTAGTCAAATAAACAGGGGGTTGACACATTGATTGTTATGGCAGTGATTGATGGGTCCGACAAGATGAGGGAGGTTTTCCTTACTTTTTTCTCTTTGGCCAATCAACATTTACAAGTGGAAGGGACAAAGATCGTGGAAAATCCGGTCCTGCTCCACAATCATTTGTCAGTGTCTACTACTACCGCTGCTGTTGCACCTCTTTGACCGAACCTTATTTTTGAAATGTCTACAATGAAAGGTGAGTCCAGAAGGTATCAGGGACCTCTTCCATTAGGACTGCCACCCCAGCAAATGTTGTTTCCGAATAAAAAGGCCCCCAAATGTTGTCCAAGTGAAACGGGCAGGAAATAAAATTTGTCGCTCCAAAACGAACGTGGCAAAAAGGAAACAAAAATTTTATCCGAAGCGTTTTTGCTCGCAGTGCACATGTCTAATAAGCATTATATATATACTTATTAGATTTGTGCATTCGTATGAATTACAAATTGTCAATTCGTAGGAAGCCCCGAAAACAAGGCCAGACCCCTCCCGAATCGGACGAAAACTAAGCAAAAACTTCAGAATTTTTGTCTGAAATTTGTGGGTCCACATTCATTTACACTCTCTCACACCCTCACAGACACACACTCGCATTCTCCATCACTCTCTCACACTCTGAATGTTTCACTACCTTCTCTGCCGACCATTTGCGCTTCTTCAGCACCTTCTTCTTCCTCATCTTCTCCATTCTCTTCCCTATTCAATTTTAATTCCTTTATCCTTTATCTGGTATTTCTCTTGCTAAATTCAATCTCTTAAAGATGCAATCTCCACAATATTTAACCACTACCCTTTGCCAGGGCCAGGCCAACACATTGTGTAGGTCCATGGAAGAAATGCTGTCCCTCTCCCCAAAAAGCTTACACTGAGATATTAAAGCTTGTTTAGTTTAGTTTACCAATAATGCCCAGATTCTAATGTAATTCAGTTTACCAAAAAAGCTCACACTCTAATGTAATTCCGTTCACCAAAAAAGCTGGAACCGTAATGTAATTCAGTTAGGTAATAACGGTAATAACGCTTGTAATTCCAGCAGAAGTGGTAAATGTTAACACAGTGAATATATTTAAGCAAGCATTGGATAGGCATAAGAGTAAGCAAGATATAGGATAGGGCCAGGGACTAAGGAAAGTATTCAGAGGTTGGGCAGACTGGATGGGCCGAATGGTTCTTATTTGCTATCACTTTCTATGTTTCTATTTCCAGCAGCACATCAAGGGCCTGCTGCCTGTCACCAGCATGACTACAGACTGTACCATCCACTGTGATTGCACAGCTGGCTGAGATGAGGTGAGTGCACCCCTCACAGGACCCTGGTGCAGCTTGCAGCAGCCTGCCGGTAATGGGTCCCGGTGACGTGACACCTTGGGTACTTCACTCACAACCTTTGCCAAACTGGAAAATGTTTCATTAATAGCAAGGCTCTGCATTCTGTCTTTCAATTACTTCTCCATTTAAGTATAAATAATTTTTGACAAAATTATATAACCTATATTGTGGTATGATATCAAATGTCTTTGCAAAATCTCGGTCAGCCACATCCACTGCTTGAAAATTTTATCAAAAGCAGTAAAGTAAGTTTGACTGATCTACACTTGCACTGAAGTCTCGCCCACTGCCAGACCACAAGGCTGTTTCTTTAAGAAGATAGAAACGTAAAGAAAGGAAGAGAAGACAAAACAAACTAAGATATAAGAAGAAAAGCTGGAGGAAGAGAAAGATGAGCAGCAGGAGAGGAGCTACAGGAAAGGCAAAGAAACATTGTGAGTGTGTTAGAAAGCACAAAGCATGTGTTGGATGGTCCTCTGATGGTGGTACAACATAACTCCTATCATTGATGGAAGTTATACACCACCATCAGTGCCACCACTTTAACTCCTATCACTATATACTGAGCCAGAAAATGATTGTGGTAACACTATCGGTGTCTGTCTCAGTAAATAGTGATGTCAGTTATGATATATCACTATCAATGTCTGGCACATTATATAATGATGCCAGTTATGCTGTAGCACCTTCAGTGTCTGCCACAATATATATAAAGATAACAGTTATGCTGTACCACTGCTAATGTCTGGCTCAGTATATAATTGTGGCAGCTATGGTGTACCAGCTTCAGTGTCTGGCACAATATATAGTAATGTCAGTTATGCTGTACTACTGCCAATGCCTGGCTCAGTGTAAAGTGATGGCTGTTATGCTGTACCACTGCTAATGTCTGGCTCAGTATATAATTGCGGCAGTTATGCTGTACCACCTTCAATTTCCGGCACAATATATAGTAACGTCACTTATGCTGTACTACTGCCAATGTCTGGCTCAGTGTAAAGTGGTGGCCAATGCTGTATAATCGTCAATGTCTGGCACAGCATATAGTGATGGCAGTACCACTGTCAATGTCTGGCTCAGTGTAAAGTGATGGCAGTTATGCTGCACCACTGTCTTTGTCTGGCTCAGTGTAAAGTAAGGGCAATTATGCTGTACCACTGTCAATGTCTGGCACAGTAAATAGTGATGGCAGTTAGGCTGTACCACCGTCAATGTTTGGCTCAGTATATAGTGATGACAGTTATGTCATAGTAAATATATTTTATAATTTTCAGATTGATTTTTTGTATTTTAATATTTATGATTAGAATCACTTGTATTTTTCAATTGCTGCTGATATGTAATGTATATTTAATATAATTGATATGTATGTGTAAAAAACACAAATTGTTTAAGAGTTATCTTTTTTATTTACTACAAATACTGACAAATATATATAAGGGGTGAGAACCACATAGGATTTCTGTTCAAGAGATCATTTCTGTTAAAGATGCCTTCTTAAAAAATTTTAATATAGCCCCCAAACCCCCAATACCAGTTCTAAATCAGATTTATATTTACACTAAATGGCTTAGATCTGTATATTAAGAAAAAATACGTGCCTCTTTTCACTGCCCATAGGTTAACAAATATTTGTTTGGAGGGAACTTCATGTTTGATGTCAAGTTGGTCACTATATTTCTACAAGATGCTTCATCTTCATATCTGTCACTCCGCATTAATTAATGGCAATAAATTATATGCAAAGATACCTAAACTTGCTTGGGTCACTTCCAGTTCTTTGTGATTATCGGTTTAGGGGTTCTGGTGCAAAAGATGATCCACTTTTTGCTAGGACTGGTTCCTTTTATATGGCACATTTTACAGTCTGATATGTCCAGAAACATAGCCTTCATTTAACCATGTACCAATGGGAAATAACGTTTTTGCATTTTGTTTCTCCTTTGGTGTTATGTATAGCTTTGTTTCATAACTCCACAGAAAATCTAACCTTACTCTCCTCTTCTCATTTTCCCATTTATAGTAAATTATCTGGGGATCTGGGGATTTTATTAAAATATAACATATAGATATGTTTCTTAGGTGGATATATCCAAATGTGGTAAAATCATTTTATGTTTGTACCCAGAAATGATTGGAAAATGTATTTCACTCTCATGTAATTAAAAAATATATATGCCGGTATTTGGAATTGCAAATTTTGCTTGTATTTCTGGGAACTGCCAAATTCCCTTCTTTTGAACAAAGTATCCGCATGAAGGGATGCCAGCTGCTTTCCAACTTGTTAGACTAATATTGTCTGTGAAAAGGTGTAGAGATTCACGGTGGCCTTGATAGATTTTATTAAATCTATTAGACCTTTAGTGTTAATGTCCCACTTTTTTAATGCCAATCTTTAAGTTGGAAGCATGTTAATAATTTTAGGTCTCCTTGTAGCTGGGTTTCAAAATAGTTGGTGAAGGGTGGATACATGTTTTCATTTTCAATTTAAAGCTGAATGATTAACATGATAGCTGCTTGATGATATATATATATATTTACATTTCTTTAAAACATTACCGATTGTGCACAAACTTAATAATCCGTGTTACTATAGTAACCGGAACACAGTAATGCTACATGGCACTTCCGGGTATGTGCGGTGGTATCACACACGTGCGCACTAACAGCATTGACACGCCGATTTCGGCACACACCCACTCACTTCAGATTGGTGAGTTCTCTTGATATTTTATTACAAATATGTGTTCGTTTTATTTCAAATATATGTCCTGATGACTGAAATGTCGACTTGACTTTGTTTAAATAAAGAAAGGTTGTTAACTTGAAGACCTGGAGTGCTGACCTTCCTTGGAGAGTGCTTTGGATGGAAACTGCTGGTTACTAGCACCAGGCTTGGAATATTTGGAATGGTGTGCAATGGACTTTGTGAGTAAATGTAAGTAAATATATATATATTAGGCAAATTAAGACCACTCTGTTTTAGAGGAAGATGTAAGATGCTCACTTTTACTGTTGGTCTTGTTTTTCCCCAGATGAACACATTAATCTATGTTTGATATGAATTGATTATAGATTTTGGCAGAAGGACAGTGCAGAATAAGTATAACAGCCTAGAAAATATGTTGATTTGTATTGTGGCTGTCATGCCCATCCATTAAATGTCCAGTGGTTTCCATTCTGTTAAATCTATTTTAATAGATGACCAAAGTTTTGGAAAGTTTTGTTGTGACATGTACTTTTTTGTTAAATTCCAAATCCGCTTTTGATCTCCCTGTTTCTTCCAAAGTGAGTCTACATTTATATATGGGTTGTTCAACCCTTTGACATTTAGTGAGAGAATTGAAACTATTCGGTATAGTGCTGAGGGGAACTATTTTGATGGTTAAATTGTAACTGCTGTCAGCAAAGAGTAAAGATTCTGCTTTGACAGAAAAAGAAATGGGAAAAAATAAGACTGGTGTGTTTGTTCCACAAGGAGGTTTTATATTTTAAACAATACTGTACATCATTATGCAGTGTTGTCCTGTGTATTGGTCAAAAGGTGATGTTATTTTGAAGTTTTTTTAAAGTGGTAGGGGGTGGGGGACATGCAGAGAGGTGGATGTAACTGGGGTTGGGTACGCAAACTATAGTGTGTTAACATTTTTATTACTTTCAGTTCCCTTACGATTGTTAAATCAGGTTTTGGTTGCAGGGGGCTTATAGAGGGGCTCTATGGAATTATATTGCCTGATCATTTTAGTTTAGGCATTAGTTTTGGATTAAAGTTTGTCTTTAACTTTAGTTAAGCTAGTACAACCAAGTTTTAATACCTTAATTTTTTGGACACTGCTGTCCGTTCCTTTGTTGTTTTGCTTAGGGGTTATTATTATTTTATATTGACCATTATATTGAATATTATTTCTTTTACTGGAAACTCCCAATGGTATTAAATATCTTGTGTTCTTAGAAACTTACCGTATTTGCAAATGCTCTGAAAAATACCCTTATACCTTATACCTCTACACGCTGCTCGGACTAAGCACCGAGGACCTGTGTTATGCCCCAACTTACCGTTGCTTCTGAGTCCCCGGTGCTTAGTCCGGGCAGCGTGTAGAACTCTACGCGGAAGTTGTCTACGCGAATCGCGTAGAGCTCTACACGCTGCCCGGACTAAGCACTGGGAACTCAGATGCACCAGTAAGTTTGGAGGAGGGAGGGGGGGGGAGTGTTAAATGGGGCGCATAAGGCATTTCTGGATGCAGAGTGCTCTGTGAAATGCCTTTTAACCCCTTAATGCCACTCTGCCTCCAGAAATGCCTTTTAACCCTCTATACGCCACTTTTACTCCGATAGTTCTGCTAGATCAGTCCACTGTAAGTGCTATTATAGGAGAATAACAGCTCTGCCAGAAATCAGTAGACTATGCACACTTACAGAGCAGGGATAATGTGTGCTGAAGTGCTAAGCACGTGACAATTGCCTATCCTCTGTAGCATCATTTACTATGTGAGTCTCATGAAAAGGGTTTCCATGGCCAAGCAGCTGCACACAAGCTGAAGATCACTATGTGTAATGCCAAGTGTCAGCTAAAGTGGTCCAATTGACAATTGCCTATCCTCTGTAGCATCATTCACTATGTGAGTCTCATGAAAAGGGTTTCCATGGCCAAGCAGCTGCACACAAGCTGAAGATCACAATGTGTAATGCCAAGTGTCAGCTAAAGTGGTCCAATGGACTCTGGAACAGTGGAAACATGTTCTCTGGAATGATGCGTCACACTTCACTATAGGGATTTAGTGGATGCCAGAAGCATGCTACCTACAGGAATGGATAGTGACTACTGTAAAGTTTAGTGGGGAGGTATAATGGTCTGAGGCTGTTTTTCAGGGTTTGGGTGAGGACCGTTAGTTCCACTTTAGAGTAATGTTAATATTACAGTATATAAAGATATTTTAGACACTTATGTGCTCCAATGGCACCAGGTTTGAGAAGGCACGTTCCTGTTCCAACAAGGTTGTGCCCCTGTGCACACAGAAAAACCCACAAGGACATGGTTTGTGTAGAGAAAATTAAGTGACTTGCACACAGCTCCGATATTAACCCAATTGAAAACCTTTGGAGAAAAGATAGCAGCAAATGATTGAAAAGTATAATCTCAGTTTGGATATAATTTTTCATTTTTATTTCTGTTTCATTTACGGGGAAATAATAAACAGTGTGATGTTGGAATATAATTGCCATAAATGTCCCAAGGGGATGATTACAGAGGCATCCTGTTACTTGCTACCAGAAAGCCTACTTTAACCTGAAATATGCAATAAAATGTGACACACGCCTGCACCCAAGTAACGCCTTTTACTAACAGCTGAGCTAAATAAGTATATCACGATCAGCTGCTAATTGGCTTAAATGTTAAAACTACTTGAAGAAACATGCCTCTATTCTGAAAATAAACTTGATATTTTACTTGCCGTGTTTAAGACTCACATCTGCATCTAATTTTGGTCTTTTAAACCTCATGTTGCATACCGATAATATCAAATGCAGTTACACACACACATTAGCAGTATATGTTTTTCCTAACAAAATAACTTTATTTTAGCTTATTATTTTAGTTTATTAACAATTATTTGCATCACAAGTCCCCTTAACCCCCCCCCCCAAAAAAAAACAATCATCCCTATCTATAGTAACTTTCCTCTAGTGGCAAGGGGTTAAAAAATGAAAATAACTTTTTCCAAGCATTTTTCATATAAATAACTATTCAACTTTATCTCATGAATCCATCATTCATTTCTGTTCCCTTATTTGCAGATGTTTTAGCACTTTAAGAGATTTTATCAATTGAATTTGAAAATAACCATTGATATGCTCTGTGATACGTTGTGGAAAAACCATGGCAAGAAGGGTTTGTTGGTCTCTATGTCCTATCCAAAGGGTGCTATACTGGCCTTAAAAAAAGAAATCACCGTTATCACCAATGTCATTTGAAAACACCGGCCTCTGTATTAGTTTGTGTTAAACGTTTTAATAGAACTAGCAATTTGGTTCTATAAAAAGAGTAGGATAGGAACAAGCTGACAGAATAACCCAGGTCTTGAGGTAGGAGCAGACGGCAGACTGAAGTCAAGGGAAAATAAAAAAGGATGAATAAAGGAAGTCTAATAGAATGCAAACATTTATGAAAATGTATGAATTTATGAAATAGTGTGAGAAATAGGATAGTGTGGTCTAATATGCTCATTATATAAATATTATAGAAAAAAAGTATTGAAAGTTTGAGAAAGAACCAAATTAAGAGATTCTGCAGAATCCCACCATGAATGAGATTCAGCTATTAAATTCATTTAAGTGCATATGATGGCTGGGGTGTCCCTTTAAGAACAGAGAGAGGAAATTAAATCAATCAGCCAGCAGCAATTTCTCAATCTGTAGCCGTAGGGCAAAGAAAGATTACTTTGATTCTCACATACACTTGAATACACTCAACTTTATTTGAAAGAAGAGTTCTGTCCAACTGCGCACTCAAACTTCAGTGAGCGGATGAGAAACACATGCAAGCAATAGAGATAAAAACATAATGAAATGATTTTATTGGTGTGTCATAAGGGGGAAAGGGTTAAAGCAAATTTATGACATTATGTTGCTGTTAACCTCAGTTAAAATCAGACCATATTATTAAACTATTATAATAATATGAGAATGTATTAAACACCAACACTGTCACTGAATGGAGAACAAAATACAGATTTCAGTGGTTGAAAATGACTCATGAATCCACGTATTCTCACTGTTGTTCCCTTTTAGAGACTGTTAATTTTCTAAATGCTAACCTCCATGAAAGCTCAAAGAAGATGAATTGAATACATGCTTTTACAATGTTTCATTGCTCTGGAAAACAAGTCGAAAACAAGACAAAAGTGAATGCTGAGTTATGTGAAGCCCTGTACATTATGTAAGAGAAATGGAAACCTTTGATGTTACTTTGGTATTCCTGCTGCTATCTTTGTGAAACAACTAGAAGCACAAGTGTTGCATTTCTGAAAAGGTTTTTGTGTAACTAAAAACTTTGTCTATGTTTTGCTCTCTTTTGTTCTACCTTTTTTGTCTACAACTATTGCTCAAATAAAGTCTAACTACGTTTCAATTGAGTCAAAATCAATGAAACCTAGACAACTAGCATTATGCTATTAAATTTTAAGATCATTTTGAGTATGGACATTTTTTTGCAATATGGTTTTCAAGTTCACTGTCTTTATGTCTAGTTATGAGTAACTTTTATGCAGTTGTTAAGTTTAGATAAATGTGACAATTATTACACTGAGACATCAAGTTGAAAACTGAACTTTGTTGAAATGTACAGGAAGGCTCGGTTAACATATATTTTTGCCTTAACAAATTGCCTACTTGTAATGTAATTACGTGAGCGAGTACCCTACACATAGACATTGCTGAGAAAGCAAATAGCTGGAGGGGCAGAAAAACAGGTTAACTAATTTAAATCTGTTTAGTTTAGAAAAACGCCTCAGAGGGGATATGATAACATTATATAAATATATTCGGGGCCAATACAAACCATTGTGTGGAAATCTGTTCATAAACAGGACTATGCATAGGACACGTGGTCATGGTTTAGACTGGAAGAAAAGAGATTTAGACTAAAGCAGAGGAAAAGGGTTTTTTACGGTAAGGACCATAAGGATGTGGAATTCTCTGCCAGCAGAGGTAGTTTTATCAGAGTCTGTACAGACGTTTAAACTGCAACTGGATGGATACCTGGAAAAACATAATATTCGGGGTTATAATGCTTACTTATGGGGAAACAGCTTATTGATCCAAGGAGAAATCTGACTGCCATTTTGGGGTCAAGAAGGAATTTTTTTCCCTGGTTAGTGCAAAATTGTAAAGAGCGAAACCGGGGTTTTTTGCCTTCTTTTGGATCAACAGCAACAAATTAACAGATATAGGAAAGGCTGAACTTGATGGACGCATGTCTTTTTTCAGCCTATATAACTATGTAACTATGTAGCTATGTATTTATAATAAATTATTCTATTGCAAAGTGAAAAAAGTTGACTAGTACCACTAAAATGGTAAAAGCAACCAATGGAATGACCTAATAAGGGGGTACATTCCAATGGCTTTGATAGTGATAACACATCTTTTCTAACCAGAATTGCTTTTTGAACTTGTAAATAAATCCCTTAATATCCACTAGTACTGAGCGCTGCTACTTAGTGCATACAAACAAACACCGATGCATCAATCACATCCATTATAACAACAAGTTGTTGATAGTGATTGTGTCTTATTTAAGTAGAAATAATCTTTTTTATTTTTTGTATTGAACAATGTGGACTTTTTCTTGATATACATATATTCTGTAGAAGAAAGACTGCCTTTAGCACAAGTTATTTTCATTTAATTAACTCTGTGGTAAGATCCTGCTGTGTCAAAATTGCATCCAACATAGCAAAGATTAAATGTGCACATATCAGATAGTAAGATATTTTCTTTTTCCTATTCTTTTTCTTCTATTCTATTTATTTATTTGTTTAGGAAGGATATTTATTATCTGAAGGATATTTCCTCTACCAGTACAAATAAAACCATGTGAATGCATTGTGACAGATCTTTGCTACGGCAATTTAGAGCATGGAGTCCAGACCCTAGTAAATTTAGTTATGCAACTTTTAGAGGAAAGCTGATTATAAGTGTTTTATTGCATAGCAGGTGTTGTTGATCTGGGCCATATTTGGTACAATATACTAATGAACATTGCCAGCTGCCCCAAAGGGAGGTGAACCCTAAGAGTCCAAACTCTGAATGAGATGCTCCAAGGCCAGAATGTGAACTGCATGTTGAGTTTGATCCTAATGAAGGAAGGGGAGAACATTGGAGTGAAGGCACAGTCACCGGGGACAATGACTTTAACTATGAACTGGCAAAAAGTCTGGCTGTCCACTGCCTACAGCCTAAGCACCAAAGACCATAGGCCAAATTATAACCAACCTAGGGAAAATAGGAATATGTTTATGTTTATTAGATGGCAAAAATAAAAGTTTATTCACTAAGATTATGGATTAGACCCACAATTGTCACTGGAAGCATAGACTTTGATCAATTATACAAAGCTGAGCCGCCCAGTCAAGTGGGATCCACATGAGCTTAGCAGCTAGGTACCAAATACCATCAATATAATATCTGCCATTTCAGCTCTGTGTGGTCTGAGCAGCGTGACTTGGGACAAGGGTGGTTTGCGATTACTTTGTTCCATTGAGCTCTGGTTTTCCTATATTGGCTTCCCAAGCTAGCATGAAGGGGTTTTTCGATGGGATATGTGCAGAATTATGCTATTGTAACATTTTCTTGACATTCTGTCTCTTTATGAAAAGTATTATTTTATTCATTGATGGTGAGGTATCTCATCTGGTTAGGCCTGGACTGCAATAGATGCCTTTTTTAGAGATATTTATAGAAATGTATCTTGAGAATTTCAAACTCTGATTGTAATTAGTTTGGTATAATAAGGTCTAATCTTTTATGTTTGTAAGAGAAGTGCTTCCAAATCTTTTATGAGAATTTTGTACAGTTGGAACGTTGTTTTACTGCTGGTAGAGGCAATTTTGTTAGCCACAAAATTTTGTAAGGTGAGGCTACCGAGTCTTCCAAATTGACCCAGGAGACAGAACCCAGAGGGAAGTGTAACATTACTGTCTGGGACATAATTGAAGCTTTGTAATATTGTTGGGAGTAATTATATGCTCAACCCACCATAATATTTTGGAAGATAATGCTATTTATTAACTTCAGTGTAGTTATAAATGCAAGCTAGTTCGAAAGAACTCTGAGGGAATGTTCATTGGTAAGATCCTGAAAACTTTGGTACAGAGTTTATTTTTATGGTAGTAAAGAGAGAGCCATTGTTAAAGTTATATATTTGGCTGTGAAACCAAATTTTATATAGGACTGCCTCGAGGTATTCCCAGTGTAGGCGATCAAAAGCCTTTTCTGCATTGAGGGACAGCAGAATGAATGGGGATTAGGTGCTGTAGGCATGGTTGATAACATTGATAACTTTCGTGGTATTGCCTAAAGCACTGTCTCTCCCTTAACAAAGCCTACCTACCGTGGACGTGTACAAGGATTTCCTGCATCTTTGAGTAAATGTCAATATCTGTATTGAGCAAGGAAATCAGGTGAAAGTTGCTGCATGTGGTCAGAGATTTCCCTGTTTTGTGGATAATTAAAATGTGCGCTATAAGCATAGGTTGTGAATTTTCATGCTGAGCCAGATTTGTGGCAGAGCCTAATCTGGTGTGTTACCAGTATCCCAGCCAATTTCTTATAGTGGAGGTTTAAATTCCCATCTGAGCCTAGAGTTTTGTGCTCTTAATCACTTGTTAAATTTCTTCATTGGATATTTCTCCTGTTAGGGACTCCCTCTGGGCCCCTGAAACTTGGAGGGTTTGTAGTCTGCCTAATAAGTTGTCTATTTCTCTCCTGGATAGCTAATGGGTGTTTTTGCCTGACTGTAGTTTATATAATTTGCAATAATTTTCACACATGTCATCTGTGATCTGTGCTGGATTTTACAATTTTTTCTCCTTTCTCCCAAATTATATAAGAATGCACTTTCATATTCCAACTTTCTGATCAAGCGGTTTCTTGTTTACGATCGACCTTTCTTCCCTCTTTTTTTCAGGTGTAGGGAGTGGGCTATAAGATGACCTATAATGACAGCTTTATGTGCCTCTCAGAAGGACTCAGTTGCAATTTCTGGTAAGTTACTTATTTCAGACTACTCCTTTAACTTATCTTTGACAAACTTCTGAATAGCCATCAGGGATATGAGATGATAGTTGATTCTCCAGTGTTCCATACCTCAAGTGGATAATTCCTTTTGCAAGCCCAGTAAAAACCTATGCATGGTCAGACAATGCTATTAGGCCTATGCAACAATTGATGACCTTATCTAGGAAGAAGTGGTCCAGTCTTCAATATGAATTGTGTACATGAAAGAAAAAGGTGTAATGCCTCTCTTTAGTGTTTTGTGTCCATCATCATATCCTCTGTGACCCGTGTCATAAGTTTACTTTGGGTTTGGAGTGGTCTTAGTTATTTTCCTGTTGGTTATGTGGATGGGTCTAATAAAGGGTCGGATATTGTATTTAAATCACCAGATAACACCAAAGAGCCCTCTGTGATCTTCTGCTTTTAGAAGAACTTTCCTCAGAAACTGTGTCTGAATTTAGGGCATATATGTTAATTTGTGTGATATTGTGTAGAGCACATTGATAAAAGTAACAACTAAGTACGATTGCAATGATGTATCTTCCTTTAGGGTCACATTTTAAGTATTTCACGTAGTTGCCAGGGTATTGTATATCCAGAGCGACACCTCCACTCTTTTGAACTTTGAGGTAGAGTTGTATACTGAAGTGAAGTGTTCACAGAGAATATAGGCTCTATATTTAGCTGCTACTACAAATGGCATTCTGCATTTGTGAGGGGAATTAAAGTCCCTAGCTTTAATCATCAATATTTTTAGACCATTGATTTAAGTAATGATAACTTTCGAGGGCAACAACTAGATCTGCTGGCATATTTATTGTAACTGGTGCAACGGCCTTCTCCTCTTCCAGCATAGGTTGGAATGTATTTGTCTTGGCTCGAACTCTGCTAGGTTACCACATTCCGGTTCATGATCATGTCAGGTAATTTAGATATTGGAAAGGTTGGCGTTAAGGAAAGCAATAAGTCAATAAACCGAAGGGGAAGAAAAAACCTTAAAGGGTGGAGTAAAATCAATAGTATCTACAAATATATTATCATATTAATTTTGCCCACTGCTGACAGAGCTCGTAACCTTATGAGCTGGAAGTGGTAGTACTAGAGCAGTGGATTCTCTCCAGTAGAATGACTATTATAGCAAACCTGTTATAGCACCAATGTCTTAAGTCACCCCCTCAGGTCTCTTGGTTTAATTGTATCCTAAATTGCAGTATGTTACAGGTAATTCCACCTCTTTTTTTCCTGCTGTTAGATGGGAAAACAATGCCAGGGCCCAAGTTTTCAGGTCTGCTTCCTGTATATATTCTGATACTCAATAAAGTCTTATGTTGTTTTGCCTAGACTTGTCTTTCCCCTGCCGACTCTGGAAAGCTGATCATGGCTGTCTAAGGGATCCTTATCTGCTCGGTCACCCAATTTCTGTTAACTCTCTTTTGAATTCAGCTGTGTCTGCATATCTTCTTTAATCTGTTTTCTGAAGAAGTTTTCTGATGTTTTTGGGTGCCAAAGAGGAATTATGGAAGGATACAGAGGCTGAGTCATTCACTTTTGAGGCATCATCCTCCTTGTGGTCGACCTGGATACCATCTTGTGACAGCTCAACGTGAAGAGCTAAATCTTTCTTCTGCTCCTTTGGTTTAAAGTACTGGACCGCTTTCCCTTGTGCTTTTACCTTCGTTGTGTTAACATATTGTTGGAGAGTCTTTTGTTCTTTTAGTAGTCATAAAATCACTTTTTTAACTGCTCTTTTTCACTCCAGTTAGAGCAGGAGCTCGCTCAAGGTGCAGCCAGTCTTGTTGTGTGCTATGCCACACCCCATTGAACTTAGATAAAATTGTTTTGTTTTGACAAGACAAACAGTGAAGTTTGAGAAATCCTTTTTTTTAAAATAGAATACACTAAGCCCTACCTTTTCAGCCCACTTCCGGTCTGGTATCATGACTTGGATGTAACACTCCGATTACCATATACACTGTTTGATACTCTTGTCTGGATCAAGCTCATGCCCGTAGAAGAACACAAAACAGAAAATAGAGGGTGCTTCAGCCCATAGAAGAGCAATTGTGAAGAAGACCTTGGTAGCAGCTGCTAGTGAGATGATTGTATGCTTTAGAAAATACTTCGTTTATTTTACTTATTAGGATAGGGCTTTCAAAATATGTAGTGCTAAAAATGTTCATTATCTCTTCAAGTCTGGTGTGTACATTCAAGAATAGTAGACTCATGCTTCTTATAGTCACACTATGTGCTCTGATAAGCATGGGATCCAGATCAATAAACCATTTTAGAAGAAAAAATGCATATGAAGCACTAAATTACAGAAACCAGCAATACATTTAAATGTAGAACGTCTTTACTATAGCTAATCTTTAAAATGTTTTGAGTAATTAAAATTGTATGCATCAGGAGAGCCTTTCTCTCTGTGTTTTGTTTTTTTTCCTTATAGAACAGTAGCCCAATCTATATTAGCTAATAAGGAATTAATTACCTTATTTGTACTGTATGTTGTGTTGTCAGAGCAATGGGTTTTGTTGGCTTTCATTACACGCTTGAACTAGTTTCATCCTCCATTTTAAAGCAACAAAGATGAAAAATGCATATCTCAAGCAAATAATCTCATGGAAGGTAATAACTAATACATATTCAATCAATGACCATTTTAGTCATTGGCTTATATGCACTTAACTCTTCAGTTTAAAAGAGGACTTTGGCTTTTGGCACAGGTGATAAATTATCTACTGAGAACAGAGTATATAGCACATATTAGAGTGATGAAGTATTCTTAACTCAAAAGGCTGCCAGTGATGTGTGAATCATGGTTGTGTGGCATGCCTAATACTTTCTTTCCCATCATCCTTTTAATGGTGGTTATCCATTAGCTAGACTGCATGTCAATTCGCTAATGGGACCAATCATTTCTACTGTAGTAGAAAGTTTGGTCCAGAACCCAATTTGTCCGGAGAATTTGGAGAAAGATAAAACTAGAAAAGTGTAAAGGGGAGACTGGGTAATGAAGGATGCAGCACAGCTTTTCATATATTACCTCAAAGTTTAGGGATTGTATGGTATTTAGGTTTTATTGTGTCCTCATGTTTCTACACTTTCCTGTCTATTGCATTGGAACCCCATTTTGCCGTTCTTTTCTATAATCTTTGTTTGTTAATAAAATGATAGCAGACATTTGAAAGAGGCGCATTGATAAATCCAATAAAAGACACCAATGGGTCACAATCATCAAAGCTATCCTCTGCTTTTCTTTAGTTCCTCTATATCAAAACCACAAATCAACAAACCAAACAAAGAAGAGTAATTGTGTGCTCCTCCTGGATAGCTTGCAATACAGTGTTGGGGTATGGGTATTACCATATGCATAAGCATATAAGAAAAGTGTGATATTTAGGAAAGGCTGGATCAAATCATGAAATAACCCTCTCCCACTGTTCATTTTTGTCTCACTTTTTTCAGGCCTCCTTCCATTTGATGCCTTCTCAATTGCAGTTTATACCAGGTTTCACATCCACTGACCTTTTCATAATTATATAATGTGATTTAACTTTAAGTTAAGTAAGTACATTACTAATACAATATTGATATTATGAAGCATAATGTGTCATATCAGAGTAGTTGATAATATACCCATGGAACTGATGGAAGAATGTGATCCTCATGACTCGGTAACTGCAAAATATTGACGACTTTAAAGAACATGAAGTTTATCAAAGGAAAAAAGTCAAATGATTAAAATAATGCCATCCACTTTTGAGGCATCATCCTCCTTGTGGTTGACCTGGACACCATCTTGTGACAGCTCAATGTGAAGCGCTAAATCTTTCTTCTACTGTTTTGGTTTAAAGTACTGGACCGCTTTCCCTTGTGCTTTTACCTTTGTTGTGTTAACAATTGTTGGAGAGTCTTTTGTTCTATTAGTTGTCATAAACTGCTCTTTTTCACCCCAGTTAGAGCAGGAGCTCGCTCAAGGTGCAGCCTGTCTTGTTGTGTGCTAAGCCGCACCGCAATGAGAAATCCTTTTTTTTTTTTTAAATAGAATACACTAAGCCCTACCTTTTCAGCCCACTTGTGGTCTGGTATCATGACTTGGATGTAACACTCCGATTACCATATACACTGTTTGATACACATGTCTGGATCAACCGCATGCCTGTAGAAGAACACAAAGCAGAAAATAGAGGGTGCCCATAGAAGAGCAATTGTGAAGAAGACCTTGGTAGCAGGTGCTTGTGAGATGATTGTATGCTTTATAACATATTCAGGGAAAAATACTTAGTTTATTTTACTTATTAGGATAGGGCTTTCAAAATAGGTTGTGCTAAAAATGTTCATTATCTCTTCAAGTCTGGTGTGTACATTCAAGAATAGTAGCCTCATGCTTCTTATAGTCACACTATGCGCTCTGATAAGCATGGAATCCAGATCAATAAACCATTTTAGAAGAAGAAATACATATGAAGCACTAAATTACAGAAACCAGCAATGCATTTAAATGTAGAACAATGTCTTTACTATAGACAATCTAATTATGAAAAGGTCAATCTAAGGGTGTTTCCTGGATGAAAGATTGTTTTCAGGACCTGGTGGAGGTAAAGGACAATACCTACAGAGAGTACCATGTTTAGGAGGCCACCAGCCCTTAATTGTGTCACTATGATCATACATGCCCATTTGGCCCAGCAGAGAGGGCTGGTGCTCAATGCTAACTGTATCTCCCACTCCAGATTTCAACTCCTGGCAGTGTTTACGCAATGTCTAGACAGTGGACGGGGTTACCAGATTTGGGCTGCTAAACAGCATCAAGGTGGGAATTAAAGGGGAAAGAATTAAGCGCATTGACAGATGGGAATCAGGCCGGTTTAGTAGAGATATCCGGCCCAGTCTTACATGAAAAAATTGATTGTTTTACAATATGTTTGGAAGTTAACTTGTGTCACGGTAACCACCTGAGACTGAGGACCCATGGGGTAATTTTCAGATTGGGAGGGGGGCACTAATGAATTCCTGGGGAGACTCCTTGCCTGCCAAGTCCCCTCTTACGTCTAAGTCAACCTGAAAATCCCATCTGGTTTGCCCTTATCTGACTCCCATTAACTAGCCTGCTATGGGGGCTCTATATGGCCAGAAACGCTCCATGCCCCTGACTGGGACCGAGCTGCAAATTCATGGAACTGCACAGCGGCTAAGAACCTCGGCAATGAACGCTGAGAATTGGAACTGCTCCTCTACAAACATCCATTGTCCCACCACGTCACTCTTTTGAGGATACACTATGTTCATGGTGAGCAACACTCGGAGGTGGTTACGGAGAGGGAGCTTATTTGACAACCCTGGTTTTATTACCCATCTTTAGGACAGCGCAGACTATTCCTGGGGACATTTCAGACGGTGTCACTCAAAGTCTTGATGTCGGATCAAGTCACTTTTTGGAACATAACATCTTTGGACCCTGAGCTCTGCATTGGTATCCCGGGATTGACACCGCTTCCTTGTTATCACCTCAAAATAGTGACTTTTTTGGGTGGGCATTGCTGGTCATAGAACAGTATAAAGGTGTTGGGCTGTCTGGTAGTTGATGAGATTATACTCCTTATCCAATTATGTTGTGTGTATAAATATCTGTGCTGTTCCCAATAAAGTCAGTTCCTGTTTTACCTTAATACGAGTTCTGTCTTATTATTGGGGTAAGTCTGTGTTGTCCTTGTCAGTAAAGCACCGTATTGCAATACATTGAAGTCTTGTATTACTAGTGGCTATGGGGAGAAGGAAGCAACGTGTGGAGGGGCTACCCAGTCAAGGGACGGGTCAGCCACCTCACATTTTGCATATGCGTAATAATGTTAATATGCATTTTTGCAGATGGCAAGGCTTGCTTAGTGTGGATTCTGGACACTCTTGCGTCTTGGCAGCACGGTAGGCAGAGATACCACCCAAAAGCCAGTAGGTAGGTTTGGATTTCTCAGATCAGAAGATTGGGCTTTTTTGAGTTGGGAAGCGTGCATTTTGAGGTTAAGCATCAGGCAACTGGTGTGGAACACCAGGCTTTCTCCTCATACACGCTGGGGGTAATGATGTGTGCAGTAGGTCTGTCTGTAAGTTAGTTAAGTGTGTCATGCTAATACAGAAGTGCTAGTATGGTCCAACATAACCCCATGTTTGTTTTAGTGTGGTGCTGCAGTGGACAGGGTCAGCAAGGTGACTTCTAGGTCTGCAGCCTACAATGGTGGTGTGGTCATAAAGCCTGGCAAGATTAAGACAAATCCCTCGGGATGTTAGGGAGAGATGTAGTGCATTTAAATGCCATTGGTATGGGTCTGCGGTGCCTTGATGTGGCTAAGGGTGTGGGTAGAGCAGTGCAGGTGTGGCCAGGCAAAGTGCTTAAGTAGGGTCAAAAAGTCCTTGACAAAGTGGCCCATATTGTTAGTTTGGAGTTTTGAAGTTGCCTTAATTATGGTGGGAAGAGGCATGCCCATGTGGTTACTCATCGTGTCAGGAGTTTTATAATGACCAGCAGCATATGGCACGCCTGTAGCTTCATCAGTAGACACATAGAATGTATTAGAATGTTGAGAAGTTTATATATGATGTCAAGCCATTTGGTAAATCTAATATGTTTTTGTATGTTTTATTGGTGTCTTATTCTTTGAAAGGTGGGGGTGAGCCAGCAAAATGTGTTTCAATCAACATATTAAATTGATGATCTCTAGCACCTGTTTGTTTAAACACACCTAATTGTATGCTACATTTTGTACCTCTCCAAGTGGTCCTTTTTTAACCATTTCCTGCCAACGCTTTTAGTGAAATTTTTCCTCTCTTTTACACAAAAAATACACCTTTTGTGTGAATTGTGTACACCTGGTGGGTGCTGCTGTCATAAAAATCCCCATTTTGCATTCTGCTATATCTTTCCAGTACAGCTGCGTCCCCAGTATATGCATGTACCAGGCTTTTCTGTAGTTATACGGTCCTATAGGAGACGCACACTTTATAGCTTGCAAACGTGGAATTTTGACCATTTCATTTTATGGGCCCATGTTTGTTTTTAGACCCTGTGGCAGTCCCCAAGTTCCACCTTGGCAGTCTGTTTGCAATAGTAGACCCCAAAGGCTACATGGCAGGTGACATTTTGCACCTCATGAAGGGGTCATTTTTTTAACCATTTTGCCACAAAACCCCTCATTTTGCATTCTGCTGTATCCTTCAGTATATGCATGTACCAGGCCATTCTGTAGTTATAGGGTCCTATAAGGAATGTGCACTTTTTAGTTTTCGGACCCTTTGACCTGCATGGCAGGTGGCAATTTGTACCATTTTCTGTCAAGGTTTTTTGGGGCATTTTTCTGTATTTATCAAACACAGTGCACTTTATATGAAAAATACAGAAAATGATGTGTAGCATTAGGTGATGGGGTTTTCAGTCATCAGATGGAAGATAAGAATTGGCAGCTGCTGGGAGGAATGAATTGGAACTGCATGGTACTCCCTAAATCAATCGCAGACTGGCAAGAGGGACAATAAAATTAAGTGTCCTTCATTTGCCTTTCCTTCGGCACACTTGGCATTCCTTTTGGGGATTTCTCTTTGTGGTTGTTGGTGGGATTTAGCAGTCCTTCCCACTCCTTGAACTGTCCAAGGGCCAGGTGCATCAGAAGTCAGCACCTCTGAGGTCAGCTGAAATTGCAGAAATGTTATTGCTCCAGGGTGTGACTTTTTAAAAATGAGGAAGGCATTGTGGGTGGCAATCTGCATTGTGTACCATGCTTTACACTTCCTCATGATGAGGTATGGATGTAGCAGCTGGTGTGCCAGGTCAACACATCCCATGTGCTTATAGGCCCTAATGCACGCTGGGTCTGCAACAGACAGGGACAGGGTTAGTGCTCTTGTCCTGGATGGTGCTGGGCATGCACACATCCTTCCTGTCTCTAAACTTAACTTTTTTAACTGGGTCTGTGCTAACTGTGCTGGCAGCCCCTTGCGGTTAATACCGCAGGCAACTTTCTTGAAACAGTAAATCAGTCGGAATGAAGGGGGACTGGTGTAAAAATGATCAAAGTACAGATGGTACCCTTTGTTCATCAGGGGGGATATAAGGTCTCACACAATTTTAGGACTGCTTCCCAGATGTCCTGGCCAACCAGGAGGGTCAAAGTGGCAGTCTTTCCCTCATAGACCGGGAATGCCTGAACGTACCGACTTTCACTCTCACAGTGAATATAGAACTTCACGCCATATCTGGGGTGTTTTGAAGGTATATACTGTTTGAATGCGAGTCTCCCCTTGTACTTCATGAGAGACTCATGAATGGTCAAATTCTGCTCGGGGGTATACACCTCTGGAAACCTGGCCTGAAAGTGGGTAAGAAGGGGGCATCCCATATAGCGTGGCAAATCAGGCTACCACGTATATGTACAAATGCATTGCATCTTGAGCAAGTACATGGTTTGTCGTGAAGAGGTCAAGTGGCTAGTTTTTTTCAGTGTATGCTATGTATTTAAATTTCAAAGCAACTGCATTAAAATTATGAGAGTGTCAGTTAACAAAATGATCTGCTCACCCTATATTATGGGATTCAAATGAAAACCAAAATAACATTAACATTTGCAATGCACCAAAAATAGCATTAACTTTATTTACATTTTTGTTTCTGAAAATGTTAATGCGTTACATACAACAGAAGTTTAAGTATATACAAGCATTCACATTAACATCTGTACAAATCATGTATATTTTTTATCATCATAGACCAGTGTGGGGTATATGTTTGGCTTGGAAATGATTTGTTTACCTTATTATACACACAAACAAAAAATAGTCTCTGGCAAATACATTATGTACACTTGTTTTCAAAGCTAGATTGTTGAGGCAATCATACCATGTCTTTTTGAATTCCATTGTTATTTGAAAACATTTCCAAATCTTCCATTACCAAATCCTGGTCGCTTGTTAAAGGCCTACGTCTTTCTGATTCCTTTTCATCGTTGCTTTGCTTTTCAAATGCAGAGTCTTGGTGTCCTTGGTTTTGGGACATTGCAGGCAAAATGGCATTACCTTGCGCTCTGTGAGAATACATAGTTCTTCTTTCTATTTCCTCTGAGCAGAGCTGAAGTTTGAAGGCAGCCTGAAATCCACGGCGGAAATTCTCATTGAAGAATCCATAAATTATTGGGTTGATACTGCTATTGAAAAAAGCCAACCAGTGTGCAAAAGGATAAATGTAAATATTAATCACCTGATGCTGGTTTTCTGTTAGGTTGGCATAGTCTGATAACATCATTAGAGTCCACAAAGGCAACCAAGAAAGAATAAAAAGTAGAGCAATAACAATAAGCATTTTGATGACCTTCTGCTTTCTGCGAGATACAGCATGTCTTTGTTGCTGGTGATTCTTACTTTCAACATTTAATTCACTCTTAAATAAAGTAATTCCTATCCTAGCATACATAATCACAATCAGAGACAGAGGAGCAAGATAAATATTAGCAAACAGCACTGTTGTATATATTTTCCTCATCTGTGGATTTGGCCAGTCCTCACGGCACCAATAAATAGGACTTGTTTGGTTACTACCACCAAGAACAATTCTAAAATGTCTGTCTTCTTTAACGTGTGACATAACTGCAGTTGGACACATTATAGAGACAGCTAAAACCCAGATGACTATGATAATTACAACAGCAGTTGATATGGTCAGCTTTTGCTTGAAGGGATAAACAATGCATCGAAATCTGTAATTAAAAAAAAATATATACATAATTATTGGAAGTGAAACCCTTCAAAAGTTTGCGGACATGATGTGCATAGGGAAAAGAAATACGTGAATATGAATTATATACGATAAACGACTTAGTTTTTATCATTAATAAATCTTCGTTTAGTTTAAGAGGGCACTACTAATGTTCCCAATGTACCACAAACTACATCAAAATGCTAATTGATAAACATAACAGGGCTTAACCAATAGCTAAATCAATGTTGACAAAACCTTAAACACCCACCCATGTCGGCACCTAATTGTAGCACCTGGTTCATGGAGAAACAGATGAAGAAAGAAGACACAGGAAGAAGACGGGAAAAAGAAGACATTAGAACAAGAGGCAAGAGATGAAGCGTAGATGCAGGAAAGAGGACAGGGAAAGAAAAGTGGTCCAATAAGAAAATAGGGATAGTCTGAGAGAGCGTGAGAGAGTTTGAGAGAGCATGAAAGAGTTTAAGAAAGCGTGAGAGAGCATGACAGAGTGAATGAGGGTGAGTGACATTGTATCTTTTCCCAATGGGAAACACCTTTGAATTCCGTCCCAGCTGAAAGAGTAGGAAACAAAATTTGTTGCCAAAAAAAAGAATGAACCAAAAGCTAAAAGAAAAATTAGTCTCAATCATTTTTGGTCCACTTGCCTAAGTCTAGTGTGCAAAATGTTAAAAAGGGTTAATTACTCATTAAGGTGAACAGAGGTAATGTAAAGTGCTGTAGGTGTCATTTTACTCCATCTCCAAGTGGACTCTTCATAAGTGAACAGATAAGAGTTACATTACACTATCCTGACGTTTATTCATAGTCTTCTTGCTTTTATTCCACCACTCACCAATCTGTATTAATATCCCCCATCTTTATCTCTTATACTTATTTTATTGCATCTGATCCACGCCTGAATCCCTCATCTCCTGCTGTAATCACATTTTTACCTGGTATGGTTATCTTATTGCATCTGATTCATCCCTACATCCCTCATATCCTGCTGCAATCCCATTTTTTACCTGGTATGCTTATCTAATTGCATTTGATCCACAACTGAAATCCTCTTCTCCTGCTGTAGCCCCTTTTTTCACATGCTATGTCTCCCTCTTGTCTATTTCTAGCATGCTGAGTCTTGTGTAGCTTAGCTGCAAATGTTGAGACGAGGTGTGAAATATCTGGCTCTACATATGCAATCATCTTATCGGTGAAGTAACCCTATAAAATCTTTGGCCGCTCTGTGGCTTCATCCCAGGTAAACTCTTTATACGTTGGAGTGGACTGTTCATAAGTGGATAGATATTAGACTTGTGCATTCGTCTTCGGGCAAACATGAAAACGAACACGAATAGTGAGTTTTTATGTTCGTCACGAAGAAGCGAAGATATCGGCGGTAAAACGTACACGAAAACAAGGACACACAACACAAAGAATCTTTGTGTTCATCTACTAATCTCCCTGGTCCCTTCCCCATCTAGCCTACCTTATCTCCACAGCATCGCAGGGGTTGACGGAAGCGGAAATCTGTAGGTTCGCCATCAGGGGTTAAGGGGCCATGTGAACGACTCTATTGGTCGATGCCAGAGGAGGACCCTGCAGGCAACCAATAGGCTCACTTGCACGGCCTTTTTAACTCCTGACGGCAGACCTACGGATTTCTGCTCCCATTAACCCCTGCAATGCTGCAGAGATAAGGTAGGCTAGATGGGGAAGGGACCAGGGACGCCCAAGTCTAATACATATGAGAAATTAAACTGGAGATAAACTACAGTAACTGCAATACCACCTTCCCTTGCAGTCAGCAAGTAACCACCTAATATTTTGTCTAGCTCACCCTTATACTTACTATGACCCCTACATGGTTTTATTCTTCATTTCTTCTCCCCTACTCCTTAAACACTCATCTTGCCCTTAACAACCCCTCCACAGTCCATATCTCCCCTTCCCTCTTGCCATCACCCACCTTAGCTCACATGCCCTTCTCTTCTTCCTTTAAACCCTCCCTAACCAATCTTAGATGAATGGAGTCTATTCCCACAAATCACTATCCCATTTGTTATTGAACTGAATCTGATACTTCCTTCTGTGCTCAGGGGACATTGAATCCCACCATTCTAACCTGCTTCTGATGCTGCAGTCCCAATCCACTGTAATCCCAGCAATCCATATAATACTGTAATCCTGTGCCCTCTGGAAAGCATGCTGTGTCCGCCACCAATTCCATCTCCCTTGTTCTAGTCTTTTTAACCCCTTAATGACAAAGCCCGTACATGTATGGGCTCAAAATGCATTGTTTTCAATGGGTTTAGGGACCGCCCATTGTCCTTAAGGGGTTAAATACATTTTCTGTCTGTTCTCCCCAATTGTTGTGTGTTGCTGTGATCTCCCTGCCTTCTGACCCTAATCCCCAATGCTTTGTTCACTTTGCCACATGGCTCTCTCTCACTTTCTTTCCTTCACTATCCCTACACTAATACTGGTGGACCTATATATATATATATATATATATATATATATACACACCTATTAATGATCAATCCTCAGCTTCTGCTTCTTAACTACTGTCACTCTCCTCGTCTTTTGGTCTCTCACAATGCAACACCTCTCCCATGCAGCGTGATGGCCACCAAAGTGACCTAGTGTTCTCCCACCTTGTTCAATATCTAATTTTTCCAACTCTCCGTCCCTCTGTCTGACCACAGCCTGTTGACATTTAACCTTGCCATAACTCCCACACCTCTTCTACCTAAAAAAAACGCCACAAACCTTCAGATTATTTCCATTCTCATTTAAACATGTCATCATCTAGCCCATCCTAAAGAAATATTTCCTTGATCCAGCATCCCCATCAAACTACCATCCAGTTTCCCTCTCTTGTGATATCCTGTCTGGATTATTGCAACTCCTTACTAACTGGCTCCCCTTCTCCTGCCTTTCACCACTTTAATCCATTCTCAACACTCCAACTAGACTAATCTTCCTTTCTCACAATTCCTCATCTGCTGCTCTACTATGCCAGCCGTTCCATTGGCTCCCCATACCATCCAGAATCAAATTCTAACTTCTGAACCCTGACCTACAGGGCCCTTAACAACCCTGCAAACCCCTATATTTCTCCCATTCTATCCAAGTATACCCCTAACCTCTTTGGTCCTCTCATGATACTGTAATAATATCTTCTCATTTGCCTATTCTGTCAGACTTTCTGCCTTGTACACAACTTTCGAAGGCTCTCTGAAAGCCCACCTTTTTTCGAGAAGTGTAAAACCTTTCCTTCTAACAAACAGCTTCCTACCCAAGCCATCTGAATGACCAACAGCACCTAAAGATCATCTTGACTCAATCAACTCATCCCTATCCAAGCAATCCTCTCCTAATGTTACTGTGTGTGATTTTAAATTATTTTTGTTGCCTTTGATTGGAAAGCTCTATGGAATCTGCTATGTATTTATATAAACAAATATAATCTCCCCAAGATGAATTTGGCAATCTAGATTCTACAAATTTGTATCTGGAGAAAAAGCAAGAGATGTTTTCACTAAAACCCATTTTTAATGTTAGTTTCTTAATAAAATAATGGCAAATTGACCGTTTGGCGGACTTTGTAAACCATTCACACTTCAAAAACACATGAGAAATTACTGGTATGTTTCTATTCTGTTGCAGATCGTTTATTAAACATTTGAAATTTGGCAGCTGAAAAGCCAGTTGAGATCAGTTGTATCACATGCTTTGAGATAATCTTGAAAGGCTTGTTTGATTATTAACATCTAAGTAGCAGTTTCAATAGAAAAGCTCCAGATCCTCCAAGGTTAACATGGACAACTTGTTATTGTTGGTCATTTACACTATCATAAAAGTGACATCTGGATATCTATGTACACCAGCAGTAAGCATCATATAAAGTAATATTACTGGCATTGAAAGGAATTTTGCAGGAAACACAGAAAAGGCTATGCCTTTGATAGATGTCGCAGCTGGAAAACAGAAATATAACATAAACATAAGTAGATATAATAAAACAAATATGTGATTTTTAGTCCTGGATGAATTATGGTTTTATCACATTTTATAAAATCCCTGTAAAACCTTTCTAACAAATTGCAAAAAAATGTCACCATCATTCCAATACCAGCTTGTTCTTTTTTAAGTAATGGTTGCTCTTTTGATATACTTCCTTGCAAAATGGGCAGGTCTATTCAATACAATGTGAGTGCATGTGATAGCAAGGCATAAAATACATGTTTGCCTCTCCAGTAAATAAAAAAGTTTAACTTAAAAAAAAAGAAAGAAAAAGAAATGTAAAAACAGAATCGTCTGTACCATGTGGTGGGGTAAATAAAGATGTACCCACAGGGAGTATAGAACCTACCTATAGCCCCATTACTGCCTATTCCATGCTCAGTAATATGGAGGTATTGAAATATTGAAGGTAAAGAACTCATCCTGTGCTTTCACCCACATTTGATCAATAAAAACAATAGGCGAATGTATAGAAAGCTTTAATCTGGCAGCTAATCCCTACTAAGCAAAATCTAATTTATGTTATGTCTAGGTTAAGTGACATTTTTTGGGCACCTACTGTTTTCTTCACATTTGTCAGCAACATTTCAATCTGAAATACCCATAAGGAAGAGATAAAAGCTTATGTGAAGTTACATCTTTCTCTACTTTGGCCCAAAACTAAACAAAGCTAAATACTGGAAATAGCTATTTTTTTCTGCAGGACACATTTGCCAGTTGTCTACATCGCCCCAGCATTTAATTAAATTTCCACACAAGAGATAAAATGATAACTGAATTCAGTACTAGATTCATCCATCTATGACATCTATTACAATGCAATCATACATTCTCCCTTAGGTTGCTTATTTTCGTCCTTAAGTTGCAACTTGCCCCTTCATCCTAAATTATTTTTTGTTAAGAAGCATGAATATTGTCTGATAAAATAAAAAATATAAAATAATAATAATACTGGTAATACATTTCATACGAGATCAACTTAATTGTAATTACATACTTAGATTCTGTAAAGCCAGCTGTTGGTATATTTTTAAGCTGCTTTGTTGAGGCTTATAAAAGTAAAAATACGAAGCAGCATTAAAATGTTCCCTTGAATTGAATGTTTTTAGATAAGGGGTATAACGTTCTTTATTTGTCCATTAAGATTTAATGGCATTTCCTTCTAATCTGTTCTTAGAAAAAACCTTGACTTGACTTCTTACAGTATGACAGTTTCTCCTAATTGATCCTATCTGATGTAGGCACTGTGTGTACTGTAATCCATTGAGGATTCTGACACTAGAAGCCATTTATTTCTTCAGCCCATATTGGATAAAAGAACTAGTTAGCTGTTTTAAATTTTAAAAATAACTTTGGCTTCTCTTATGGCTCCTCACTGGAATTATCAAAACATGTGGCAGATTCATTGATACACACATATCATTAAGATTCCCTCTACAAGTTTTTGGCACTGAAGGAGCAGTAAGAAACTGTCAGGGATTGGATCACCATCTGCAAGCAGGCAGTGCAAGATGCCGTAAGAAAATAGCTTGTACAAGTTGCCGCCATAAAATAGTGGATAGCGGTTTTCTTTTGGATAAACGCGAGACATTTTTAACGTTTAAAAAGCCAAGCTGACTTTCATGCATATATACCCATAGAAGAAACACATGATTTTTCTATATCAATGAACTCCCCTTCAGGAAGTTTATCTGGCCTTGCATGATACATAGTTATGCCAGTGAAATGGCTTTCAAGAAATTTTCCCACATTAACAATGTGATAGACAGGGCCACATCAGGCCTTTTTGCAGGAGATCTATTTGATGAAAGAAGAAAATGATAGGTTCCACTTTACTGAAAACCAGCTATTTAGAAACTATGCCAAACTAGAGAAAATAGAGGCAGCACTGTCAGACAACTATACCACTTTCGTAATTTTATAACAAAGGCTAGTGCAGCAATGGCTATTACTGGCAAGGATCCTTTTGCAAATAACCTACTCTAGATGCAGACATGCACACTAGAAACCCATCTGGATTTCACAGATGCCTGACCTGACCATTGAATAAAGCAATAATTCTCAAAACATATTATTTTGCTGGGTAATCAGAAAGCATTGTTCAAGAGGAAATTGGCTCAAATACTAAATTAGCTGAAGTCCTCCAGTAATGGTAATATAACATACACTGAGTACATTTACTGAGTTGCCAACTTCAGGTCAAACACAGTCTGTAGCTGGCTAATCATTCATGTCTGATTTTCTTGTATGGCTTTGCATTTTATTTTAACTTTCTTTTATTGTAGAGCTATTTGATTTTTAATATTGAGTTATTGCACATTTTGACTTTTTGTGTTTTAATTAAAAAAACTGAAAGAAACCGTATATATATATACTATGTACATATCCTATGTTATGAAATGTTAGACTTAACAGAGTACAGTAGAATTTACTTTGATTCACAGGGGCTGAGCAGTCCTGAGTTTCACTAATTCTAGCAACAATTAAACCGTGACATTAGTGAACTAAACCCAAGTAGTTGAATGTCTATTAAATATGCATTCATGCAGCGGTAACATAATGAGTATGAAGATATTTAAAAACAATTTAATGATGACTTTCAATGTCCTCTTTTAATTATGCATTTTTTTGCTGTAAATAGATAAATAGATCCCAAAATAACTGGAGGAGCCATGATTTACCATTCTTAGCAGCAGAAGGTTAAATCTCTTAGAGAGACACACCAGCCATCATATGCACTTCAATGCATATAATAGCTGAGTGATCCCTTAATTATGCTGTCATCCTTACAAATGCTTGGAGGGATTCTGGAGAATCCTCCTGTATGAATTACTCCCTTATCCCTGGACCTCAGCTTTTTGCTGGGCGGGAAACTTTTGGGTTGTGGGAGTGAGTCTTGCAAAACTTTGGCACACAGATTAAATGTTCTTTGGTAGCTTTGGAGCTGCAGATTCCCCTGAAGGTTATGTGTTTTCTATTTATTTATTTTGCATTTAATGTAGGCGACTGACATGGGTTGTAGAGAAACATAAGAGAAGCAAACTGACTTAAATTACGGCTATATTCTAATTAAATGTCAAAGCATTTTAGTGGCAGGAAAAAACAGATATTGCTTAAATGGCAGCCATGCCTCTTGTGATATGATAAAAATGTGATATATTATTTTACATACGATAAAATCATTGTTATGCTATAAAGTCTGAAAGGCTAATGCCTGCTTTTCAAATGACACCACATATAGTGGACCGGCTAACATAGTGTTCATTGAGTGGGATAAGAGGAGAAACCAGAAGGAAAAGTAAGTGAGGAAAAATATGAGAAATATGAAAATATTGAAAACAAAGATGGAGCAATAATGATCAAAATGAAAAAATAATTTGCTGTGCGAGCCATCCTAAAAACATATTGTGTTATGACATTGAAGGCTATATTCACTATGCTGGCTAATATTTCGGCTAGTGGAGCTAGTTCAGTTAAAACTGTCAGATAAGATTACTTCCTCTTTTTACTATCCATTATATAGGGCCAGCTTGGCCAGTTGTACAGGAGAAGTATGCCCCCTCCCCGTTCCAGATAGAGCCTGTTTTACACTAAAAACATTAGGTGGACCTTGAACCCTTATTGTTACTTACCTATCCACTGCTATTGCTACCAAAGTAAAAACAGAGGCAGATACGGATACCCCTTGAACCATGCCGCTCATCTTACATATTGTGTTGCCAAATGGCCAACCTGTTGAAAAACAGATCCTATATTAATGTCACACTGTGTATAACATAACAAATGATGCTTGAAAATCTGAACAAGTACATAAAGCAGTCATAAAACTATTTCTGAATGCAGTTACTCTGTAAATCACATTTATTGGCAACCACTAAGGTGAAAGAGCAAAAGCTTTTAAATGTCACCTTAACAGCAATAACCTGGTCTGTAAAGAACTGCAATGAGAATGAAAACTCTCATAGTGATTAACTTCATTTTTATACAAATAAGGGAGACTGTAATAACATTTGTTTCATTTAATGGTTTATAACCTCAATATTTATCTATAATGTACAAAGTTTTAGTCAATTCAAATGAATAATTTACATAATAGATACTGTGTTTCCTAGAAAGGTCCGCATAACAGGGTTACTGGCTGGTAGAGGGTTAAGACCTGGATGTAACCGTATTCGGATAAGTTCACCTAGCTAACTCATGGATTTCTTAAAATCCAATAGCTGCATATTGGATTTTTCAGGCATTTAAACATAAAGCTGACAGTAATTGAGTGAATTAAAACATAATCCATAAAATTTATGATAATACATAAATTAAAAATTACTGCAAAAAGAATTTTCTTTGGTTGCAGTGGTACTAGTTGTACAGTAGAATCACAATATGTCCCCTTTAACAGAATAAATCTATGTAAAATATGTACTTTACTGTGCCAAAAAAATCAATTACTCCTTACATGATATTTTATGTATCCACAAGAGATACCATCTGGTTACTGTGATGTACGTTACATTTTAGGCAGGGGCGTAACTTGAGACCACATGGCCCTGGTGCGAAAATTGCCCCTGGGCCCCCCAACGTCACAGCTGGCTTGTGCCATCATTGCCCCCAACTTCTCTGTGTCCCTTGCCCCCCATCCACCTTCCAACATACACGCTGGCACATATGTAAACACACTTACACAAATAACACACACTTACTCATTCTCATCCATGCCAACACATAAACACCTACACATCCATGCTCACACATAAACACCTACACATCCATGCTCACACACAATTACACATCCTTGCTCATACACACAATTACACATCCATGTTAACACACACGCAATTAAACATCCATGATCACATATATATATATATATATACATACCCCCCGCTTACCTCTCACTGTTCACCTCTCACCACTCCAGCAGCTTTATCTCCGGCTGCTCGCACAATGAGCATTTTTCAATAATACTTATATTACTATTGTTTCAAATTCTACTGATCAAATCTGCCATTTTTGTATTTTCTTTATATATATATATATTTCCCCTATTCTTTCACATATATGTGATGTACTAATCCCTTAAATATGCCTGCATGATCAAACCCACCCCAGCTCATTGTTGTTTCCTCGCCGTCTTCAACTAAAGGAGGAGCAGACAATGGTTGTATTAATAACCAAACCAAGGGGATCATGTATTTTAAAAGCCCCACTAGTTTCGCTATTATACACAATGACACCATAGATGAGTTGAAATATTTTTTTTAATGTACCCATTTTTTTTTTATGCAATGCAACCAAAAGAAAATTTAAAAAAATACTGAGGACATAAAAAGCTTTACTTCTTTACATTACGTCTTAAAACATTAACCAAACCCTGCAGAAGAGAACTATTATATTAGTCCCTTTACCTAAGCATTTTGAAGACAAGACACTGATTATTAATTATGTATGCTGACCATTTGCTAAATTAACTAAATAAATTTAGTTTAGCTAATAGCTATGATGGTTACAGTTCCTCTTTCACTATGAAATAATTAATTTGTCAGTATTTTTACCATCCCCGTTTGGCAATATAAAAAAATTATGTACGTAATGCTATACAGTAATAAATACATACATACATGAATAAATAACTAAATTCTTTAGCATTGCCTTTAAAAGATTATGCAGTACCTGCAATTATATTGTCCAGCAAAGTTGTTGGCATGCAGAATATTCCAACCAGTAGGTCGCTGACAGCCAAGTTCAGAATAAATAAGTTTGTAACAGTTCTCATATGTTTGCTGCTCAGAACAATAAAGCAAACCACGCCATTGCCAAGCATACACAGAATAAATATTAAAAGATATGAGATGATGAAAATTGCTGCCACTGGAGTTCGGTGAAGATAAAAATCCACATAACTAATATTCAGCTCAGCATGCTGAGTCCTGTTGATGCTTTTTCTGGGTAACCAGGTTACTGATAAATTTGCGTCCAGTTTCTCATTCATGATTCACCTTAAAGATAAAAAGAAGTTACTATTATTAGTTCCATTTTTAAGTATGAAGTTCTGCTATTAATTGCAAAATGACTTCGTATAGTATGTAGCAAGAGTGTCATTAAAATACAAAAATAAAACTGCAAACATTAACAAAAACTACCCTTAATCAAGGTGATCCAAAGCATGCTATATCTATTGGTTTCCTTTTTAGATTGCTTACAATCTAATTTTTATTGCATGGACTAATACCCTTTAGAAACAACAAACGTGTTACTAATTGTAAAATAGGCAGGTGCTTCCAGAGTAAGAATTTGTTTTTGGAACTTTAAAAACTAAATGTTGGGTTTGAGGATTTTATTATAAAAGTGAGTAGTCACATGTTCCATGCAGTACTTAGGGGTCTTCTACTGTGTAAACTTATAGTAGGACTTGCTAACTGAGCATTTCATACTGTTATCCTGTAGCTGGATCTCAATATCTCAAGTCAGAGCTTCTTTAATATTTTGACTTATTTGTACATCTCTCAGAACAAAAATGAATAGGTCACATGATGTCACTCAGTGTTACTTAAGCTTATAGTCCCTACTTGTACACATGTATTTGTAAATAAGGTGCAGGAAGTGCACTTGTAATATAGCTGAGTAAAAGGCTGCATCCTCTAAAAGCTGTGGCCAATCCTTCATGAATGTATCCTGATGTCAGGAACTGGGTCCATACAGACGACTGTAATGACCCGGAGCACCCAAAGATGGAGTCCAGTATGCAGTAGTGGAGTCACAGGACAGGGCCTGGTACAGGGTGACTGCACTCACCCGTGTGGTAAGCATCTAGGGTTTTGGAGCCACATACCAATGCCCTGACATAGCAGCAGATGTTGTCCAGGACGAAGTTGTATCCAGGGATACAAGACAGGACAGGACACCCCACAGGTTACATCACAGACTGACACACGTAAATACAGGAAATAGCCTAGGACTAGATGATAACTATTGGAGATTCCGTCACATCTTATGGCCATAGTATGCTTTGCCCACTACTACTCCAAAGTACTCCAATGACGGTGGGTCCTAACGCTAATCCCTGCTGACAGAGGTACAAAACAAACCAAACAAGAAATCTAAACAGATAGCCACGAGACATACCTTTAGACTGCAGACTGAGACAAACATAACGGGTGGGGCACACCTTATAAAGGAGACAGAGCTGAAGCAAAGAGCAGAACTAGATACAAGGAATGGAATATCAGAACTGAGCATACGGAAATCCAGGAATGGATTCAAGCAAAACAGAGAAACTGAAGCAAAATTGAGATATGCAGCTCCACAGCCTGAACAAAAGTATGCCAGTTATATCATAACTTATTAGCATACCTGGGTTTGCCGGAGATTGCTGGGTGAAGCACCGGTTCTCCGGGTCAAGACCCAAATCCTCCGGGTCTTCACACGCCATGCTCCCCACCCATTGACATCAGCAGGAACACCCCCGACGTCAATGGAAAGGCCCCTGACGTAAGCGGGATCACCCACTGACATCAGTGGGAGCTCTCTCCGACATCAGGGGACTACCTGCTGAGGCCAGTGGGCAGTTCTGGCCGTGTCCCGCAAAGGAAGGCTCCGGGTAGCAAATACGGTAATAATCATAATATTTCTTATTAAAGGGACAATCCAGCCATCATATGCACTTTAATTAGTTGTACGGTCCCTTTATATATTCATGGTGTCCCTTAAACGAATCACATTCACAGAAACCTTCTATACACAAAGGCAAGCAGTCCTGGTTTATGTGTTTTATCCAGTGCTTAAAAGAAGAACAAAACAAACTAAACAAAAAAGTATGTTTCGCTAGAGGATATGATAGTTTAATATATTTTGTTAAGTACTGTGGGCTTTTTTTGAGAAGTGGGAGATTTTATTTTATTCATTAAGATTATTTGGTGGGTAGCTGATTAGGTGGGTGGACAATTACATGGGTGGCAAGCGCTTGCTCAAGGAAGAATCACAGCCTTGATAGCATTTGTTCCTTTTTAATTATTGTTTTTAAATCAAATTTACTTACATGTATGTATGTGGGACTTGTCCATATCTAGGAAATATTGAATAAAACAATATATGGTTTGTGGGTGCAATAAATGAGAGCGTGTTAAATTAAAGTTAAACAAAAGCATTGCAAAAATGCTAAAAACCCTTGTGTCCTCAAGAGTAAAATAGTAGAAAATGCCTCTTGTAAAAACAAGCTGCCGTATTCTTTCTGAAAGCACTTGTATGAAGTTTTTATACAACCATCCTTAACCTTTTTATAACTATGCTCTTTAATGGGACACACTTATATAAGTACATTTGCATATTATTAAAACTGAAGCAACAAAAGTGTTCCTGACCATGGATTAGAGTTTAGAACTGAATAACTGCCAACTGTCAGGATGATGTGACTTAATGATTCTATTCAGAGACTACAGGAGAAGAAAAGCCACACTCTGCTCCCTAATGCATGTTATTCTCTGCCACTATGTAAATCTGCCACTATATAAATCCATCTATACGTCGTACATGAAGACAAAGACGCACAAAACGAAGAATCTTTGTCTTCGTCTACTAATCTCCCTGGTCCCTTCCCCATCTAGCCTACAGGTCCTGCAGGCGACCAATAGACTTGCACGCACAGACACGTCATCCAAGCCCAAATATTCTAGCTTTAGAATATGACTTTTTGTCATGGAATTCTATTTTTGCAAAAAAACATTTCAATCTGCAATATTGTGAGATGTTTTTGTGAGAATTCCAAAAATATGCAAACATCCTATGACCAAGCAATACCTGAATTGCATGTGCGTGACCATCTTCTAATAAATGTTAATTTGGAAAATCTTTCCTGTGCAAGCTAATATAAACTGTATAGAACTCCAGGTGAATTACATTAAATTTACAACTTTTTTTTACAGCTTTTTAAATTTAATAGCAGACACTATGATATATATTGGCAGACATATCAGAGGAAACAAAATGCAAGATGTATACATTCATACTTTTTCAATGTCAAATACTGATTGTTGTTGATTTACTCTATTTATAGAGAAGCAAGTGCCTAATGCTTGTTCACTCCCAGTAATACTATTTACCGACTCCTGTTATCCTAGACACTTAATGAATGGTTTGGCACAGCATGTCAGACAGAGATGGAACCAAGTGAGCTTAAACCAAGAGGACCTGTATGTCTCGATATTGGTATTTTCTTTGTATTTTCTTTGTGTGCATCCGTCTTGCTGCATGGGTAAATTTTCCATTTGGATAGTATAGTCCAGGGACGACAGGTCTGGGTCCGGCTTGGACCTAACTTAACTCCTGTCTAAACATTAATTGGCTTGCCAACCTTTAGCATCAACCCTAATGCGTTTTTCTTTCATTTGTGGTCACTCTCAATCATTCACAACACATTAAATAGCTGCTACTAAAGTAGCAGCCCGCTGATGCAGCTCTGCTTTTTCTACATGCTACAACCTTGTAGCTGTTGTTTACAGTATAAAAGCGCACACTGTTGTATCCCTATTTATATAAACAAAAATGAACTGGTATTAAAAGAATGTTTCAGGAAAGTGGCACCTTAGAGTGGACCTGATTAGGTTATAAAATGTAACGCAAAGTAAAAAATTTAACTGAAAATAGCAAATAAATATAAATACGTTTATCAAATGAAAAAGAAAAGAGGTTGTGAGAGGTTATCAACTTCTATAATTAATTATAATTGACATCTCAAAGGTCATTATTTCAAGCAAAGCTATGATTTTTATTAAAAAAGAAAATTTGTACAAAATGGTAATGCTGATGTTTTTTTAAGTTTCTACAAAGTCTGCATCATGTTAATGAGTCAAACATACTAGATTCAAATCGGTTTCAGTACAGGCGTACACTAGAGGATGTTCAAGGTTTCTACATAATTATTTATGAAATGTCAATTTCATCATCAATAATTTTGAGAGAGTATTGTCTGATCTAAGCTGAATGGCAAGTATTTATATAATTTACATCATCAGTCTATCGGGAAAAGCTAAATTGTTTCAATATAATATACAAGAAAAGGTCAAACTGCTTAAAAACGTGTATTGTTGTGAAAAAATCAACTTATAGCATATGTTTACATACAATTCTAGCTAATTGATTGTCATTATTTACAAGACATTATTTTTAATTTCAACAGAAATAACTCGGCATATTTAATGCATTCAGGTGAAAGACAAGAGTATAGATTTACTTTCTTTTTTACCATAGAAACAGCAAATTGTTGTCAAGGGACACATACTATCCATCTGGATGAAAATAGGAGCATATTTTTGAGATACTGTTGCATTTCCCTTGAAAACAAATATATATGCATTGCCATGAATGATCTATTTTTTAATTGCTTGCAATGCTACAACCCAGTTTATGAAATATATTGCATTTACAATAATATGTTACACTAGGGCTTTCTAGTGAACTCAGTATTTTACCGTCAAATTAAATTGTATAATATCCAAATAAAAACATGGATGTTAGGATATTACACAAACAAGTTCTTGGTTCAGTTATAATCTCATGCGAAAAGCCTATAAAAATGCTTATGGGCAATGAGTATATTTGTATGTAACATATTATTAGGATTCATAAATATCTGATGAGTTATTTAAACATCTAAAATAATTACAGCAGCATTTAAGCTTAATTAGGGTTTTTTTGCCTTCTTTTGGATCAAGAATAGGAAGGTTAGGTAGAAGGGTTGAACTTGATGGACTTAGGTCTTTTTTCAACCATATGAACTATGTAACTATGAACTATGCAAGCATAACAAGTATCTGTATTTATTTACAAGTGATTAGCATCTTCCTAACAAAACTGATGGATATTTTCACATAGTTGCAAAAAACACCATATTAAAGTAACTGAATGTAACTGAATGCTGCTTGCTGCTTTATAAACCCCTTATCACTGACTTAGAACATATACCGTATTAGCCCGAATATAGGCCGCACTTTTTTCCCCCACTTTAAGTCTTTAAAGTGGGGGTGCGGCCTATATTCGGGGTCTAGGGCCCGACGCCCGGGACATGCAGTCCCGGGCGCCGGGCAGGCAGCGGGGGTTAGGATACAGATCCCCCGCAGCGGTGCAGGGGACCTGTATCCTACTGTCTGATACGCCAGCACTTCCCACGGGGGGAGTGCCGGCACGGGAGGTTGTCTAAGCGCATCGCGCGGACGTTCACCGGCAGCGGCGCATCAACGTCCGCACGATGCATTTTACACCCCCCCCGACTTACCAGAGCAGACTCCCGGGTGTCTTGCAGGGCCGGCGGAAGACATCTACGCAATACGCGTATACAACTTCCGGTGCGGCACTTCCGCTCAGTGCCGGCACCGGGAGTTGTATACACGATGTCCATAGATGTCCCCTCCGGCCCGCAAGACACCCGGGAGTCTGCTCTGGTAAGTCGGGGGGGGGGGAGGACAGAGTGGCAGCATATGTTGGGGGGGGGGACAGAGTGGCAGCATGTTTTTTTGGTGCTTTTTTAAAGAAAAAACTTTTTCTTTAAAAAAAGCACCAAACTTTTAGGGTGCGGCCTATATACGGGGGCGGCCTATATCCGAGCCAACACAGTATATAGCTTTATGAGTGGTTAACTTATAGTGACTCCACAGTGAGGACATTATAAACGATGTATTAAAAGACGGTACTAGAGCATATGTATACTCTAAGTACATAATTCTTACACAAAATATAATGTTGAAGAAATGACAAGCATGGAATTGTACTATTGTTTTAGTTAATATAAGTTAAAGGGGTGGTCTAATGCCCCATAAAGTCTCATCAATGAAGAGTGCATTGTCTACCTGGAAAATAAAGAATTAAATAAACAAAAAAATGACTAAATAAAAGACTTTCCTCCTCTGGGGTCTGCATTTGGCATCAGTTATGGTTGCTTGAAGCAGCCGATCAGTGGCGGGAAGGAGTGCCCATTAAAACATTCTGCCCAGGTGTGCACAGGGTCTTGTTAGTCCTCCTGGACCTCTTGCACTCAAGCTGGCTGACAATGTGTATGAGTGCATGGGTACTAATGCACAGGATATGCTTTCTCCAACAATGGTAACCAGAGCTTCTCCTGGAGAATTTCCTGGTGTTTATAGGTATCACCCACTAGACCCCACTTACCAAAAAGAAAAAGATGTTTTAGTGGCTTGCCGGGGTATGTTTTCGATTTAATCAAAAGAGCTTTCATTATTTTGCTTTTTTTTTACAAGCTCTGTTTTTTTGTATACAATTTATGCCAGAACAAACAGAAAAACATGAGGTGTTTCATTCAAATAACATCAGTAGCCTTTAATGTATTGCTTGTTCAGGGCATTTGTAAGAGGTAAGTGTGCCATGGGAGAAGCCATTAAGAAGGTAAAAAGGTGAGCAGTAGAACATTGATTACAGAGTGGCTAGCACTCTACTAAGCATGATGGGTGTGGTTTTTGTTAGATTCAATTGCCCCCCAGGCCGCCCTAAATCCAGGTCGGTGGGCCGGACGGATGGCCGGCAGACGAGCATTCAAGGCAGCTGCAAAGTTCAAAACTAAGCGGCTGTGAGCGGGATTGAATGCGGCCGTCATGCCAGTAGCGTGCCTGGCGCTGATCTGAGGAGTGCCACAATGCCGGCACGCCTCCAGAAACGATGTGCGCGGCAACTGTGGCTGTGCGTCGGGACTGGACGTCAAATCCCGGCGCACAACACAGAAGCCACGCCCACCGTCTTCCGCGCTCAGTGCACCGGAAGGACAGGACCTAGAAGAAGATAGAACGAAGAGGAGGAGGAAAAGTGACAGTGACAGAGGAAAGGTAGGACAAGATTCAGGGAGAGTGAATTAGTGAGTGTGTGAGAGTGATGGGTGTTATGCTGAATGTTTGTGAATGAGGGTTTCAGATAGCATGGATGTGTAAGTGTGGGGGGATAGCATGGCAAAGGGAGGCTGTAATCACATTCCTTTCATGCCCAGATTCCAGCATGTAGTGGCTGCCTAGGCATGATAGGCGTGTGATTGCTGTCATCAATAATTTTTTTGGTCGAACTTTGGTGTGTTAACACTTTTATTGGACAGAATAATTCAATAACAGTATTAATATATATACGATATATATATAAAATTGCTGGCACTCAGCGTGAAGTGCAGGCACCCGAGACAGACGCCTCACGCTCCCAATAATGCAGTCTAGGCAGCGCTGAGGCAGGCGGCGGCAGCGGTGGGGAGCAGAGTAGTTCTGTCAGTCAGGGGGGCCAAGAGGTGCCGAGCGGTCGTTTTCAGCAACCGCTCGGCACCCCTTGGGCCCCCCTTACTGACAGAACTCCAGGGCCAGGTCGCAGTCGCGACCCCGGTAGTTCTGCCACTGTGTAAAGGGGCCGAACCTCGGTACTTCACTTGGACCTCTAGAATTAGAAGACTATCTGATCCTTGAAGCTGTCCATCTTCCAAACAGAGCAGAGCCTGAGTAACGATCAATTTATTCACAACATAGGAAGGGCTGTATTTATGCATTAATTTTTCCTCTGACACCTATAAAGATATGTCTGGTTGTTGCATTAGACCTCATTGTCTTGGGGACATTAGTGAGCCCCAGGAAATGTATGTCTATGAGACAAACTTTCTGTTTGGTTGCCTTTAGAATTAAGAATTACCACAGAAATAAAACATATACCTGTATATACATATACCTGTATGAACCTCTCAGACATTCTAAAACATATTGTCCAGTTTAGCTTTTGGCACTGGAAAAAAGTTGTTGGAGAATTTTGATTATGTAAGGCTCCATTTTTGTGCACTTGTCATGAAGTGATACTCTCCCTTAAATGAAGAAAGCGCTAAGTTTACGATTTCATTATCACAAAACTGATGACATTTTTCTTACTTGTCTATATGAGAAAGTACAGGGAGAATAGCAAAACATGAGTGCATACAAATGTGTTATCACACTTCAGGGGTACTCGCCTTGGGCACAGCTGCGAGGGGGCGCACAGCCGCCCAATCAGCAGCCTCTAGGACTGGTTGGGGATATCACGGATCTCCTTAACCAGCTCAACAGGGCCCCGTGGTGAATCACTTTGCTGCCAGCAATTTGATTCACCACAAAGCCCCTAAAAAAACTGTAGCAATTCCATAGGGGAGGGGGGAAAGGCTGCCTCCCCTGGGCTGGTCTTCAGGGGACTGCTGAGGCAGCTGCATGATTGTGCTCTCCCCAACCAGCCCTGCTCATCAGGTGAGTATTGGAGCTAGTGGTATTGGAGCTAGTATTTGACTTTTCTTACTATATAAACAAAACCTGTTTTATGATATAATTGAGGTTTTGTAACAAGAATTGGTCTTTTCACCATAGCAATCAATGCAACCAACATTTATGCTGATTTGGTTGCTATGGTGATAAGACCACTTTTAATTAAGTTGCAGCATAATTGATTTTTATGTATAGCCCCACTATAAATGAGATTTTTTGTAGTCCATCCTAACTCATATTAAATACAGGTAATTCTCAATATGTGTTGTCCATTTACACAAGGATATTTCTTTTCATAATAGTAACTGACATTTCTATGGATCAGATAAAACTATATTGAGAATGAAATGCTATTTTAAGTGTATATCTCAGCCCAACTGTACGTAAATATCACATGTCAAAAATCACTATGACATGTATTAATTATCTAAGTATCTCAGTTTGCTACTTTGTAATTAAGTGACAAATTACATACCATTAGCATATGCTAAAGTCTCATTTATAAAATAGCAAATAAAGAGTTATGTTGATTCTCCCATAATGGCAAATGACCAAGATGCAGAACAACCCACATGCACGTTAATTAACTTTCACATGTTTCCTGATAAAAATATACTTTACATACGTGTGCTATATGTGGTTATGATTACTTTTGATTTAATGCACGTAAAATATTTTAAGGACATATTCATTTTTACATATGGCCTGTTGGCTTTTTATTTCAAATACTGTAATTGTTAAATAGTAATTTTTTCTCTTTCTTCAGATTAAAATGGTATAGCCATGGCTAACCTTTTCATAATAACAGTATTTAACATCCCATTGCCCCAACACAACATCTACCCAGTATAACCCTCCTGCCCCGTTCACAGCCCCCAAACCCGTTAAGCCATAAGGATAAAAATTCTACGAATAATGTACACCTTAGTATGTTCCCGATAACAGTATAAACAAAAACAAAAGTTTAAGATTTTAGAAAATGTGCTGTTTTAGAACAATTTCTGAGTAAATATATTCATGTGCGATGAACTAAGATTGAAACATGACACACAAATAATAATATGCAAGGGACCTCAGATAATGGTTTTAAACACTATATCTATAATCTGTAATTACAAAGAAAATTAGTACATGGGATGAATAGTAGAGAATATCCCACCTGGGCATTGTTGTCCACCAGAAGTGATTAATTTCGTGGATTTGACTGTGATTTATGACTCAGTTCTTCCTTTATCTCAGCTCAATGCTCTGCCATTACTTGACAAATTACAAACAGTGTGTTTTACGTTCCAAAATGATAGACACAAGCAGGTAGTCAATAAATAAACCAAGCTTGATTATTCTGTAATGACAAATAACAAGCTGTCTCTATCAGTTTTTACTTGCACTACCTCTTAATAGTTTTTAGATTTGCAATTATTTTAATTTGAGAATAACAGTTAAATATTAGGCATGTTTAATATGTCTGATTGATTGATTTAGCTGTAGAAACTCAAATAATGGTGTTGACCTTAAGATAATTATGTAGTTCCATGAAATATCTCATTTTTGCATTAGCCTTGCTACTTATTTATATCTTATTAATAAATTGCATTCATCTTCTATGTTATACCATCATTTTTAGTATCTCAAAACTGCTAATCATTTTTTTAATTTCCGACACTACATTTACCTTTATTGATATTGATGTCCAAAATATTTTTTAAAAGACTCTCCAGCCATCACATTCACTTTAATGCATATAACTGCATGGCCCCTTTACATTTTTCATAGTGTTCCCCTTGCAAATGTATTGGAGATTCTGCAGAATCCTCCCATGTGAATTTGACGCTATCCTCGCCCCCCCCAGCTATTTTCTGTGCAGAAGATGTGATTACTTGCAGTGTTGGACTATATATATATATATATATATATTATATATATATAACACCATTTCTTACATAAAATGTTTAATCTGTAATATTGTGTGTGTGTGTATATAAGCAAAAAATATGTTATGTAACACACTCACTTGTGTTCCTATTTGTGGTCTTAGTTATTTATTTATAATCGTCCTTTAATTTATTCTTCATATGTGTTACATAACAGCATGTCTCGTTTGACTCCCCTGACTATGCCATGATAAAACACTTGGCAACACACGTGTTAAGAGTGATTTTAAAGCTAGAGGAGTAGACATTACAAGATAATGTTTTTTTCTTTTTGTACCCTTTGTGACCAAGGCTGTTTTAACACTTTCGCAGTTGTTTCTCCTCTCCCATTTAGTGTACCCACACAAGTTATCTATATTTTTTTTTCAGAAGGGCTTTCTTCAGATACCATTTTTTGATCATATTATCTAAAAAAATATGATGAAAAATTAAAAAAAAATTCTCACTTTTATTAAAATCATCTTTTACTTATCTACAAAAGCTAATGAAAAAGCCCTGAGTTTAGAAATACCCAATGTTTTTATGTTTTTATTGCCTTTTTTGCCAAGTTATAGGGCAAGAAGTACAAGTAGTGTTTTGCTATTTCAAAAGCATTTTTTTCTGCCCCATGTGTTATTTGGGACATCTTTAAAGCTGGCTAATGCGATTTACTCCCATCAAACCATATACACCCCAAGGTATTTTAAGTGCTGGTATTTTTACCGTTTCCATGCAGAAGATTTGGGAAGTACACATTTTTTCGCTTGGAACTTTGAGATCTGGTCCTTCTGCACTATGTCCTAATTGGGATTACAGCAAGACCGTTTAGGCAAAGAAAGCTTGTTTAATGCCATGACGTGCTTCTACTGCTATTCTTTCATAATTTGACTTTTTTACATTTTTGGCAAATACTTTAAAATGTCAGATTTCCACAGTTTTAGGTACGTTCTCCATTAATAAATAGAAATAAGCTTTACTGAAATAAATCTATTATGACAAATACCAGTAACATCAGAATTATAAAGTAACATTATTATTACTCTGTTTTTTTCTGTTTTAATCAACACTTGACATGAAATAAATGTTGAAATATGTGTGTTCAGTCATACATATGTAGAATTTATACAAGCATACAGAATTTTAAAATCACTTAAGTATGAAAATAGTTAAAGAATTCAATCACTCTAATTCAAACTTTTTAAAATTATACACGTTGAATTGAAAACCACCACACATCAAACTGTAGATGCCAGTAGTTTCAAGATAGCCAGCACAGATGCCCAGCGTTTAAAAGTTTATCAGGGAGCAAAGAGGATACGAATAAAGAGTAATTATGTAACATTTAAAACATGGTTTTATCATCATAGGAACCTCCAATACACAGGCTATGGACTATCTACAATGGATAGCATAACTGGGTTAACCACGAACAAGCTTTACCATGCCCACAATTGTGAAAAAGAGATTCAGCCTGGGTTTGTGAAGAGAAGCTTCTCCTCTTGTATGGAAACTCGTGATGGATTCTTTCTGTTCAGGTGGGCTCAGCTCATGCTGCCAGACTACTGATGGGCAGGTCTGAGTATTTCAGAAACTGCTGGTCTACTGGGATTTTCACCATCTCTAGGGTTAACAGAGAATGGTCCGAAAAAGAGAAAATATCCAGTGAGCGGCAGTTGTGTGGGCGAAAAAATGCCTTGCTGATGTCAGAGGAGAATGGGCTGACTGGCTTGAGATGACAGAAAGGTAACAGTAACTCAAATAACCACTTGTTACAACCTAGGTATGCAGAACTTGTTAAACCTTAAATCAGATGGGCTACAGCAGCAGATGACCACTTTGGGTGCCACTCTGAAAGTGGAACAGGCTAAGAACAGGACACTGAGACTACAATTCGATCAGAATCACCAAAATTGGAAGACTGGAAGAAAGTTGCCTGGTCTGATGAGTCGCGATTCCAGCTATGACATTCAGATAGCAGGGTCAGACTTTTGCTTAAAAAACAACATAAAAGCATGGATCATCCTGCCTTGTATCAATGGTTCAGGCTGGTGTGAGAGACATTTTCTTGTCACACTTTAGGTCCCTTAGTACCATATGTCCAATACTTTTATGACCACAGTGTACCCATCTTCTGATGGCTACTTCCAGCAGGATAATGCACCATGCTCCAAAGCTCACATAATCTGAAGCTGGTTTCTTGAACATGACAATGAGTTCACTGTACTCCACAGTCACCAGATCTCAATCCAGTAGAGCACCTTTGGGATGTGGTGGAATAGGAGATTCGCATCATGGATGTGCAGCCGACAAATCTGCAGCAACTGCATGATGCCATCATGTCCACATGAACCAAAATCTCTGAAGAATGTAGCCAGCACCTTGTACCATGAATGCCAAGTAGAATGAAGGCGGCTCAATCTTGTACTAGCAAGGTGTACCTAATAAAGTTGCCAGTGAGTGTATATACTATACTGTTATACAGGACTGCACAGGGGATGACTAGGTTCCCATGGCACTTTAAGGCCAATGCTCAACTAAATTACATAAGTACGGCTGCCAGTTGGATACATGCAGATACACATTACATTTTTATTTCCAGTAGACACCAATACACCACAGATCTGCCGCTGAAGCAGTGTGAGTATGGAGCTATGTTGGCCAGTGGCCCACTAGGAATGTCCTTATCTGGACCTGCTGTTATATACACTTACATATTATACTTTGAACCTGAATAATTTTTACTTATACATGTGATAACATACAAGTTCATAATACCACAATTACATTTTTCAATGTATTTTACAAAAGCAGGATAATACATGTCAATATGTAAGCCTTCATAAGTCAGCTAGTGATATATATTTATATACATGTATATAATTATTATCCTTTATTTATATAGCGCCAACAATTTACGCAGGGCTTAGTACAATACATATATTCAAGGGGTATGACAAGGCTAGAATTGATAGACTAAGACAAACCGATACATTAGGTCGAGAGGGCCCTTCTCTCAAGCTTACAATCTTGAGGGAATGGGGTGACAAACATAAGGCACAGAGAAAGGGTGAGAGGTAGTGTGGGGTAGTGACAGGAAAGTTCTAGTAGCTAAGATGGTATGCTTCTCTGAAGTGGGCTTTCAGATGTTTTTTGAATGTTGGGAGGGTGTCATTTGAGCTATTTTTTTAATATATATATGCATGTGTGCATCTTCAAACCAAGATCCATATACAAAGAAGTAAAATAGGACACCAGGGATTCTTGCTGTGGTTCAGGAGAGTTTAATCACTTTTAATATCATAACAGAAACTGGACGTCTCAGATCCCCAAACAGTGGCTGATGCATTGAGTTTCTGGATATGTTTGGATTACCGTATTTGCTCGATTATAAGACGAGGTTTTTTTTCAGAGCAAAAAAATACTCCTCATCTTATAATTGAGGTCGTCTTCTAATCAGACCTCAAAAAAATGTCCGCTACGGCCAGGCTGCTTACCTGTTATGGTCTAGCTGCTTTTCTGTGACATTGCTGGAGGCTATACAGCTTGGCTGGGTTGCCATGGCTACACTCCTGTCACTCCTGTGACTCAGCCCATTGTCCAGCCCACAGCCAGCCCCTTTTGGCTATTTAAGCAGCTAAACTTTACTTCCTCCTGGCCCTTGTGTTGTTTCTGGCTGCAAGTGCTATCACTGTGTTCCTGAATTCCTGTGTATGACCTGCTTTCTCTGACGTCCCTCCCGGCTCCTGATTCCTGGCTTGTTCCTGACTTTGCTGATCTCTGTATTCCTGACCCCGGCTTTGTCTGAGTACCCGTCTTGGTTCCTGACCCCGGCTTGTCTTTTGGTATATGCTTTTGGATCACGATTTGGCTTTGTTCACTATTGTTATTACAATAAAGGTGATTGTATTTTACGTTTTGTGTCCGTCTGGTTCCTGGTCCCTAACATTACCGTGCTTTGGTGGCAAGCAGCGCCTCTTCTACTAGCAGCAGGAGAACAGGAAGCCAGCAGAGTCGTCACATAACTCTGCCTCCTTTCTCTGGGGGCGGGGCCAGAGAAGTTGCTCGCAGAGCCAGGCCCCTGCAGAAGTCTGCGAGTGAGAGATCTGCAGTTCAGGTAAGGGGTGGGGGAGGGTTTTTGAGCAAGTATGTGGGATTAATGGAATGAATGCGTAATTAAGTGTTTGTGAATGAGTGTGTGTGTGATAGCATGGATGTGTAAGGGGGGTGTGGTAGCATGGCATAGGGAGGCTGCCTTGGCTTGATAGGCGTGTAATTGCTGTTAGCAGTTATATATATATATATATATACAGAAATGCCTTTTAACCCCCAATATTAAAAGGCATATCATGGGGCAGAGGGGTATATAGGGGGACGGTTGGCAAATAATAGGTAAATTAAAATATATTACTTTTTCTCAATCATAGCTTTTTTTATTAATTAATGAAAAATAGGTTTTACATAATAATAATTTACCAGTAATTTTTTTCCTATAGAGGTAGTCTTATATTCAATTTTTACTTTTTTTCCTAAATTAATATTTAGATTTTTGAGGGGTCGCCTTATAATCGAGTAAATACGGTATTTACTTTCAATTAGCTTTTTGAAGTTAAAACTTATGGCATACATGAACATCATTTGGTCATTGCTAAATCTCAGGTTTTGAAAGTTAGAATATTTGTTTTTACATAAATCAAGTAAATTGATTTAAATGTTTATTTGTGAAATTAGACTGAGCAACCCCCGCTCAGCAGCCATAACCGCCGCGAAGAAGGGGAAGAGGGAGGAAGAGGAAGACCTCCAGCCTCTGCACAGCAGCTGCCGCGAAGAAGGGGGAGACCCCCCACCTCTGCCCAGCAGCCGCAGCCGCCACGAAGAAGGGGAAGACCTTTACACAGCAGCGGCAGCTGCCCCGAAGGCGAGGGAGACCTCCCGCCTCCACGCTCCAGACAGAAGACAGGTCCAGCTCCGGTGTCCGGACTCCTAGTGGCGCCGGCGGAGATTGCATCGCTTTATACAGGGAGGTTACACCACACGCAAGATGGCCGCAGAGGAAGTGACGTAACGGCACTTTGAGTATTTGGCGGGAAAATGCTAATTGGTGCCTAAACTCCTCTGCCTATTTAAGAGACTCTAATACACTCAGTCTTCGCCTTCTGATGGTCGTGCCTATCTCGGTAGTGCCTATTCCTCAGTACGCGTTCCGTTTGCCTTCCTGTTGCTTACCTGACTTGTTCCCGTTTACTCTGTCTTCTGGTATCCTGACCTCGGCTTATTCCACGATGTTCCTGATCTCTGGGTTCCTGACCTCGGCTTGCATTTTCGACGTTTCTGATCTCTGGCTCCCTGACCTTGGCTTCTTGGACTATCCTTTACCAGTCCTACCTGACTTTGGTGTCTCCTTCCTACGCTTTGTCGTGACAGCATCACTTTCAATTTTAGGATGTATGGATGTGTTTATAGCAACAACTGGTATACAGTACATCTTTATTTATCAGTATTTTAATATGTCTGTTTAGGAAGCAAAATACTGTAAGTATTGTAAATATTACAATACATTAGTATTAACCCCTTCAGGACCGGTTAGCGTTTGCGCTAAAAGACCAGAGCAGTTTTTGTGTTTTTGCTATGTCTTTCTTCAACTGCAAATTCTCTCCTCTCAATTAGTGCACCCACACAAATCATATATGGGTTTTTTTTCTGCACAAGTAGGGCTTTTTAAAAAAATAATAATTATATATATAAAACATCATTAAGTATGAAAAATATCTAAAATGTGGGGAAACCTGCTCACAAAAGTATATTTTTGGAAGATAACATCCCAAAGTATTTTACTTGGGGCATTTTAAACCTTTTTTAACCATTTTAGTGCCAGTCTGTCCTAAACATTGCAGTAAAATTTAATTTTTTGCATTTTTAACAAAGCCATTCTATCCAAACACAGTATTTCAGTATCTTTTTCCTGGGTACATAAAATTACTGAAACAACTTGTGATTTGTATTTAGAAACACCCCCCAAGTACAGGAATACCATAATACCATGGGTAGGGCATGTTTTGGCTGCGGTTCAAAATTGAATATGCGCATTTCAGTTTTCAAACAGGATTTTTTTTTTTTTTTTTTTTTTTTATTTTATTATTTATAAATAACAATACAAACATATACATAAGACATAGAACATTTCATTCTAGCATTCGATTAGTATTACTATTATATTTTATAACATACAAACTTCCAGACCATGGCAGGACCACTTTATCGAGGGGGGGAGAGAGGAGAGAGATAGTGACAATATTTTTACGCCTGATAATGTTATAGTAATTGCCAGGATTATATAGAAGAGAAGCTAGGAAATGAGAGAGAAATCCAAAAAAAAAAAAAAAAAAAAAAAAAAAAAATAGAGAATAAGTAGATAAATAGATAAATAAATGGTGATTTTTAATATATTAATCATTTGTAGAGATCCAACTATGCCATGGAGACCATATTGCGTCATAGTTCTTAATATTATTGTGGATTCGATAAAAGTGTTTCTCCATTGTATATTGATAGTTTATCTGGGATATTATCTGAGACCATGATGGAGATTGATCCAATTTCCAATACCTTGCTAAGCATATTTTGGTTGCTGCCAGAATATTAATTGCCAAATATGATTTCGCTTTATTCTCCCAAGGTAGGTCTATGTGAAAGAGAAAAGTTTGAGGAGACAATATCAGATCCGTCCCGAATAGACATTTAAATAGGCTAGTGATTTCAGATCTCAGATTTTTAATCTTATCACACTCCCACCATATGTGTATCATAGACCCCAGTTCTACTTTACATCTCCAACACTTATTAGAGGTAGCGTTATACATTTTGTGTAATGACAGTGGGACATAATACCATCTATGAAGGAGTTTATAGTATTGTTCTTGAAGGTTTATGCAATGTAATGCCTTCCTTAGATTATTCCAAGCTTCACACCATGTATCCAAAGGGTAAGAAACCCCCAGATCTCCTTCCCATTTCAAGATGGTATTTGGTTTATCCAGAGTGAGTTCTTGGTCCAATATATTATTTAGCCGCGAGATTAGGTTTTTTTTGTAATGCTTACTTATAAACTTATCTAAGTTAGTCGAAGGATTTAACGGGTTAGATTTAATAAAGTTTCTAATCCTTATGTAAGAAAATAATTCTTTACTTGAAAGATTATATTTAAGTTGAAGTTCTTTAAATGGAATCAGATCAGGAAAAGAGCTAATATCCAATATTGTATCAATACCTAAAGAAACCCAAGATCTTAAATCAATGTCTTTTATCATACTTTGTACAGCTACCAATGGAGTAGACAGCGAACAGGGTTTCATAGTGCCAAATTTTTTCTTAAAAGTAATCATATTTCTCAATATATTTAAGATAATGGGATTGGAAATCTTTAAACTATTTATGTCCTCTATGCTGGTCCAGTATAAAAGAAATGGATCTAAATTGTGGCATTTCCACCTTTCATAATTATACCATGGTAAGTCCAATTTCCGTTTAATATCCCAAGCTAAGAAATGATTAAATAGGCACGCTTGATGTAGATTGCTTAAATTAGGAAAATTAAGCCCAACTCGCGAAAGAGGTCTAGTAAGAGTGGAACGTAGAATTCTAGATTTTTTACCCAGCCATACATAGGATGAAAATAGTTTTTCAAATTGATTTAAAATTTTCAATGGAACTGGTAAAGGTATAATTCTAAATAAATAGATCAATTTTGGGAGGACATATGACTTTATTGTATTAAGTCTGCCCATCCAGGAAATTTCCAGGTTCTTCCATTGGGTAAATTGAGTTTTGAAGGAATCTAAAAGAATCATATAATTATTCACTATAGTATCTGTAAGACTTTGATATATTTTAATACCCAAATAATCAATATATTTTTGACTCCAGTTTATTGCCAACTTATTCTTAATATTTTCCAATCGAAGATGTTCCATATTAAAGTCAATAATTTGTGATTTATCTAGGTTTAATTTATAGTTGGAGTATAATGCGTAATTATTGATAGATTCCAAAGTCTCTGGAAGAGAAATTTCAGGAGAAGCTAAAGTAAGGAGAATGTCATCAGCATATAGAGAGATCTTATGCTCGTAGGGGCCTGTTCTTATACCGGTAATTTTATCCGAACGGCGTATTACTGTCGCAAGAGGTTCAATTGAAAGAACATATAGTAAAGGAGCTAAAGGACACCCTTGTCTTGTTCCATTGTTAATGAGAAAGCTGGCTGAATTAAGATTGAACCCTGAGATTTTCGCTTGCAAATTCTTATATAGCGCCATAGTATAGTTTAAAAATTGACCGGTCAAACCAAAGGTGATTAAAGTTTGTTCTAAGAAGGACCAGCTCACGCGATCAAATGCCTTTTCGGCATCGAGCGCAAGAAAAACGGCAGGTATTTCATTGTGATGTAACTCATAAATTAAATTTAAAGTTCTGCGTGTATTGTCCTCACCACATCTACCCAGTAAAAAGCCTGTTTGATCTGAGTGAACTAGCTCGCACATAACGGAGCTAAGTCTATCGGCTAAGATCTTAGAAAATAATTTAATGTCTAAATTTATCAGCGATATAGGGCGGTAGCTTGTAACTTTAGTTGGATCTTTTCCACTTTTCAAAATTGGAGTTATTGTGGTTTGTAACATCTCGGATGGGAAATCCTTCCCTAAAGATATCCCATTAAATACCCTCAATAATATAGGAGAAACAATAGAATCCAACTTTTGATAAAAAAGAGAAGAAAACCCATCTGGGCCAGGGGCTTTATGTGACGGTAAGTTCTTTATAGCAGTGTTTAGCTCAGATAGTTGAATCGGTAAATTAAGGGCTTGTAATTTTGTCTCAGATAATTTAGGTAAATTTAAAGTGTTAAGAAAAGAGTTAATCTGTATTTTATCTTTCCCAACTGGAGGTAGATTGTATAATGTGTTATAGTAGTCTCTAAAAGCTTCACTAATTGATTTTGGGGTTAAATATGTACTGCCATTAAACACAATCTTGTTTATTCTATTTTTCACATTTTTATTTTTAATTTTATTCGATAAAGTTTTACTAGCTCTATTACTACTGTAATACCAGTCTTGTTTTAAAGATATTAAGTTTCTGTTTATCTTTTCCGTTAATCTTTCTTTAATTTTAACTTGGGCTTCTTTAATATCGTTATAAATCTGGTTTGAAGGATTTATTTTATTGGCAGCCTCTAAATGAGCTAATTTAATATAAAGATCAGTAAGGGTCGCCCCTTTCAGTTTTTTTATATAAGCACCCCGTTTTATGAGATGTCCCCGCATGGTGCTTTTAAAAGCACACCATAAGGTTGTCTCTGAGACTGTTCCATTATCGTTTATCTCCATAAAGTCTGTAGCTAATTTACAAAGTTGTTCTTTAAATTCACCAGAAGACAAGAGAGATTCATTTAACCTCCAGTTAGATCTTATATTAAATTCCTCATTGTTTTTAATTGTAATGAAAATAGGTGCGTGATCCGACCATGTCAAGTTTCCTATATTAGGTGACTCACAAGATTCAATAGAGTTAGAGTCTGACAGAAACATATCAATTCTTGAATAAGAATGATGTACCGCAGAATAATAAGTAAACTCCTTCTCAGATGGATTGTGTGCCCTCCAAATATCAAATAGTTGATTTCGAGCAAGACAAAGAGAAAAAGATCTGGCTAAAGATTTCAGTTTTAGATTTGGGTAGGAACGATACGAGAAACTTTTATCTAACTTAACCTCCGAAATACAATTCATATCTCCACCAATCAGTAAGAGACCTTTTGAGATAGTTTTAACTTTGTCGAAAGTTTTTTCCAAGAATCTTACTGTAGATACATTTGGTGCATATATGTTAACGAGCGTATGTGTCACATCGTTCAGCTTACATATGAGAATAATATATCTTGCCTCATGATCACATTCCAAATATAGCTGTTCAAATTTAATCTTTTGATTTATCAGAATTGCGACTCCTCTTTTTTTCCTCCCACTTAAGCTAGATTGTATAATAGTAGGGAATTTCTTATATTTCCAGCAATGAGAGGCACCCTTCTTCCAATGAGTTTCTTGGACGAAACATATATCAGCTTGTTCTTGAATTAACAGATCATATAGAAAGCCCCTTTTGTATGGAGAATTTAATCCTTGGCAATTAATGGATACA
>VKOC01000412.1:164904-177130 GCA_009364415.1 Spea multiplicata
GCCATCCATTAAACTTTGATACAAATCTCGCTTCGAGTCTAAAGGCTCTCTAGAACTTTGTAGTACTATGTACATTACAAAAAAAGTCTAAATGCTGATTGTTTTATAAAGTATTAAAAGAGAATGTATGCCAGAACCAAAGCTAGCAGCGTGTTTCTCACAGAGTTGTAAAGAAGTGTACAGGACTAATTTGGTGTGCAGTGTGTGTCTTTTCACTAGGCTAGAAATGCTGTGATTTAAATAATTTGCGCCATGTAAAAGAATGGCTAATGTTGTATGGTTTCATTGTTGGAACATAGAAGGTACCAGCCTGTTCCATTGAATTTAATCCTCGCTGTCACAAGAAATAATGTTTCCATTAAGGCTTTGCCTGTATTATTAGAGGATATTTACTTGTAGGCAAAAAAATGCAGTAAATTATATAAAGTTCAAAGTCAACTTAGTGCCGGTACATCCATTGTCCCTACATATGAAAAAAATGTTCTGTTTTACCATTTGAGGGACTGCTACATCTATATATTCTTTATCCATAAATAGCTATATATATATAAAATATACAGTATATATAGATATACAGATAGGTATGCTATTATTCTTAAGGTTTTATATTTCATTTTTTCACTAAGATCCTTTTCTTTTGCCTTGTCTTTGCAGGAAAACCATATGAAAGAGAAAAGGTTTGCCAAGAGTTTAACATGATGGGAAAAGAAAAATTTTCTGCCCTGTAAGTTCCCCGTCCTTGGTTAGACATGATTATGTTATATTGTGCAATTACAACCTGTCTATTGTTGCCTGATAACCATGTAATGTACAACTGTATATGACGTCTTTTGTTTATAAATCTGTAAATAATGTATTCACGATACAGTGTCCATGTTTCATTTAGATATCTCAGTTTCCGTATTACAGTCAACTTTTAACTTGTGGCCCCAAGGACACAGCAACTGAAGCCATCAACTTTTATACAAAGAACTGTCATTTGATAGCGTTATTTATAATCTCATGTCCTGTTTTTAGGACTTGACATACAGAGAACCTTCTGCCTTGAGAATATTGGACTAACTATCTCACTCCTAAAATGTTCTCACAGAGTTCACCTCCGAAACATGACACAGCTCATGAACGAATTCTCTCCAGTCCACAATTCCTCATTCATAGAAATAGTTTCAGAATATGTATTATGTATGATTCTGTGATCCCTAGGTTAGAGTCCTCTAGTCAGGCACGGACTGGCCATCTGGCACACTGGATAAATGCCAGGTGAGCCGCTGGCCAAAACACTCACCTGATCTGCTGCTCCAGCTGAATATGCCTGGCCTTACGCTACACAAACATAAAAACATAGCGTGCAGCCATGCATATGCAGCTACCAAGCATACTTACCCCGTCAGGCATCCGCTGGTCCTAAAGTGCCAGGGCCATCTCCTCATTGCCAGTGCGGCCCTTTGATCACAACAGAGAACATGCGTTATTGTGCGTTTTTGGATAACCATGCATGCAAATTTCACATACAATTTGTTTAATAGAAAGAACATATTCATGCATCTTATCTTAATCTTCTGATGTTTTTTTATGTTGTGCTTATTTCACAAATAAGTTTCAACAAGTGGTTCAACAGTAGTCAGATTGTATTTACTATTTTACTGTTACAATGGGTAGATTGGCTTCATTATTTCATTGCAAATCAATAGCAAAAGACTTGACTCCTTTGAAGTTAGGTCATGCCCCTAACATTAAAGCTTCCACGTTTGATAACATTGAAACAATGGTCATTGAAATATTTCTTCATTTAGCTTTCTATAATACTGAATTTGCCAAGCTCCCAACAACGTAAACTCCCAACAAGTGGGGGCTTCTTAGCAAATGACAAACATTGGAACTTCCAGCAGGATTTCCTCATGTTTTCTCATAATTCTTCCCAGATAACCTCAACTCTTTTACAAATATTATGTTGTCGTCATTTTTCACACTTCCCCCCAATAATTTAATTCCTATTACAACACCTAGGACAATATTTATAGAGCGATGCTGAAACAAACTTTAGAAATGTGTTTTCCGTTTCCATGGAGATTGCTCCTTATTTAGTACTTTGCTCCAGAACTATACTTTTATAAATGCTGCTCGGGTTGGCGGGAAAATGGCTAGACCAAGACAGAAATGTATCCCAGTATGTTACCTTTTTAGTAACGTAATCTCAGCCCCCTTACATTAGTTACCAGTTTCGCAGACTATCTCACTCATTCTTTTCACCTCTCGCATGATCTCACAATGTTTCCTTCATTATCATCATTTTCTTTATGATTTCTCTTTGAGTACCATATGCCGCACCTTTTTCAAAGTGTTCTGTTTGCTTGTGATATTGTTAGCCCCACTTCCAGGAATACATCAATTTTATTGCTTTTTTCCCTTTCAGAGCAGTCATCGTGAACAGCAGGAAATATTCCAATGCTACGTTTGAAGAAATAGGTCACCTAATGAATGCTATAGTCTCTCTGGCAGAGAAGTGCTGCGTTAAAGGAGCTGCATCTGACTGTTATGACAAAGGGGTAGGTTTGCTGAATACAACATTCTACTACAATTTATCCCAATGGAACGTTCTCTTTATTTCTATAATTGGCCTCTAAATAAATATGTTGTTTTGTGTAAAAAAAAAAAAAAACACCCGCGGCTGCTAATTGAAAGCCTAACAAATAATAGTTGGATAATACATTATGAAACTTAAATAGGTTTCAAAGCATTAAAAGCGATAACAGCTGGCCTTTTTCAATTAGTATAGTACAACCAGACTACAGAGCTTTTAAAAAAGTTACTGACATGAAGCCACTGAAATGGTTACTCTCAGCAATATAGCAGTTCTTAGTTGGTTAGTGACTTGTTTAGTTTACTAGATATACTGTATGACAAAAAGTATGTAGACAGCCCTAAGTTTGAGTTTGAGTTTAGGTGTCTCAGCCATACTCATTGGTAACAGGCGTATTATCTTGCACATGGGCATGGCCAGTCATCAATCACCAAATAAACACCGGCGACATAAACGTAAATTTTAAATATGTAAACATATACTCATAAACCACAATTAGCTAATAAAATCACCAACAAATAAACGTCCTAGCTTAATAGGACGAGATACCCCGGCAATGCCGACTCAGGTGTAAACAATGCTAAGACCGCTTACTCCCTGCACGCTAGCGAAACCGATACCAACTCCCCAGGGCCATCCCATGGGGAGTCCTGGATGTAGCCGTACGACTAATACCACCTGAGTTGCCATACCTCAGATGACCAACTCGCCTGAGGAACTCCCTGCCACACCAAGAATATAACAAAACAAGAGAGGGCAGGCAGGAACTTTACTCAGTATGATTTCTGAAAAGTGAGGGAGATCCCCTCTGGGTAGAAATAAATACTCCTTGGGAAGGGTAACAGCAAACATCAGCATAACACCCTAACAGAGGGTCACCATCGGGATAACACACAGAAAGATATACATTAAGTGATTTACAGCCAGCTCAGTCATGCTGGCCCTACATGTATGCTCCCTTCAGGCCAATACTGGACATATCGACAAACATTTGCAATAGAATGGGTTGTACTCAAGAGCTCAGTCACTTTAAATGTGGCAGTCATAGAATGCCACCTTTGCCACAAGTCAGTTGTAAATTTTCTGGCCTGCTAGATCTGCCCCAGTCTACTGTAAGTGCTATTGTTATGAGTGGAAATCCCGAAACAATAGACCATGCACCAGTGGGGTTACTGAGTGCCGAGGCATAAATGGCCTGTCCTTTGTAGCATCATTCACTACACGGAACCACACTGCCTCTGAAGGAAACATTCTGCTTAAGAACAGTGAGTCGAGATCTTCATGAAAAGGAGTTTCCATTCCCAAACAGCTGCACATGGGCTGTAGATCTCTATGCGCAATGCAAAGCATCAGTTGGAGTGGTGTATAGGACACCGTAACTGGACTCTGAAGGAGTAGAAACATGTTCTCTGGTCTGATGAACCACACTTCACTCTATGGAATAAATCTGAGTTTGGTGGATGTCAGGAGAATGCCACCTATCAGAATGCCTACTGTAAAGTCTAGTGGATGATGGGGCTGTTTTTCAGGGTTTGGGCTAGGTCCCTTAGTTTCAGGGTTTAAAGAGTAATGTTAATGCTACAGCATACAAAGACATTTTGGACAGTTGTATGCTTCAACTTGGTTTGACAAGTTTGGTGTGAAGGAATTCAAGTTGCCTGCACACAGTCCCGACTCTAGACCCGAACACCTTTTGGGGTGAATTGGAAGGCAGATTGTGAGCCAGGTCTTCTCCTCTAACATCAGTGCCTGACCTCATATATACTCTTCTGCCTAAATGAGCACAAATTACCAGAGTAGATGCTGTTACAGCAGGAAGAGCGGTCAACTCCATGCTTTTACAAAGGAGTGCCCAGCAAGGTGTGATGGTCAGGTGTCCAGGTACTTATAGAATATTTGGCAGCACCTGACTTATACTCCATGTGTGCTTAAGGAGTTAAAATGCCTACATTAACTGTGCCTCATGCAGTGTTAACTGGACTTGGGCTTGTTTTCGGTTCAGGCAAATATTCGTGTATGTTCTTCGTGTTCGTTTTTTTCATTTTTTTTGTAGAAGGGGTTAATATGGGGTTAACGCGGTACGCCCTCGTGCATTTCATTGGTTGATGGCAGACAAGCCCCCTGCTGGCGACCAATAGAGTGGCTCATACAGACTTTTAAAATCATGCTAGATAACTTTTTCATATTGACACATAGTGGACATTTTTAAAGCAAAGTAAAGTTTACCCTGCATTAAACTAGAACTACCTTAAATGTGGTGTATTATAAAGCTCCATATTTCAAAGGTAATTGTTTTACTGCAGTTTATAGAAAACAGATGTCATTATGTCAGACCACTTACATGTCATGTCCCACTAGACTGTAGTATGTGTGCAACTGGTGCTCCCAAACAATACAGGTTTGCATGCATGACCAGCATGTGTTATACCAGTGTGCACTTACCCAGACACGTACAAAACACAATGGCACTGATGAACCTCCAAGACCCACACTGCATTCCCTTGGCACAAACCTTACCTTTAAAAACCTTAACTGACCATTGGCCTCTTGTTAGACTTTTCCCCTTTATTACATTGGCTATTTGGACTTATTCCTTGGAAGTCCATTTGGAAGCCTGGCCTCCATGCTTATACCACAACTAGAATCTTAACTTGCAAGCATGACCGCTGAATCTTATCTTGCAAACATGACTGATGTTCATAGCAAAGATGATATCTTTTCAGCAAGAATGCATAAATACTGTATGTATACAGTACACTGTTAAAAAGAACTCTTCATATACAAGCTTATCTTTCTTTCATTTTAAGGCATCTGATTTGTCCATTAAGTCTTGCGATCCAAAGTCTCCTTTCCCTAAGCACCCTGGTATTGCAAGTTGCTGTGTCCACAAGGGCCTAGAGAGAAAGCTGTGTCTGGCAGACCTGAAGCAGCCACCTAAAGAATTTCCAACCTACCTGGAACAGTCAAATGATGAACTGTGTGACTCTTTCAGGAAGGATCCACAGACATTTTCTGCCAGGTAAGTCAGGAACCTGTGTTTGTGTTCATAAAATAAGGGAGCATAGAGGGAGACACAAGATGGCTTCAGTTCACTTTACTGTATTTGTTTCAACCGTATGACATTGAGTACTGGATGGGGGGTATAGTTTAGCTACACCTACAATGAATTATTTATTAAACAACTTTAAGTGTCAAGTCCTAAAATCTTTAAACTGGTGGAGAAAACTCATCTAAGTTTTTGGCACATAATTTGTAAAATATTTACAAATATTTACAAACCTTTGTAAAATATTTATATTGGCCTCTGTATCAGAGATCCGACATTAGTTTCACACAGGGTTGGCTTTCTTATGCACTGAATTTGCTGTGGGTTGAACTTTGCTACTCTCTCATTCAGGTTTTGTAATGACTAGAAAGATGCTTTATCCTAAGAATAGTAATGGATGGACACTTTTCTGGTCACTGTAAATATCACCTTTGGTCTAACAATCTAATTGTAACCATAAGTAGCAGGGGACATATATAGCATTATGTGTTTCAGCTTGGGGAGGAACGTTTAATGATCAAATAATGTGTTTGGCCATAATATATTAATATATATAATATATAAAAACCCTAAATTTGGAACATCTCTGAACAGTTTATTTGTTTTAGTGATTTACTGTGTTTTTTTTAATAAAAAAAGTCCAACAAACTAGTTTTAAGAATGACCAACTTTTTGACAAGTTTCATCTGTTCCAATGTTAAAAAACATGCCTGAGGATACTAACCTTATTGATCCGTGGTATATGACGGAGACGAACTCTTACCAATAAATCTAATCATTTGCTCATATGTTCTTATGGGAACACTAGCTCCATAATAATAAACTAATAACACTACAGTATGACATTATGTGTTTGCATTCTATTCACTTATATTACATTCATTTAAAAAAAAAATAATTAATGTGAAATTAATGTATATTAATTGCTTGGTAATTGGGGATTAGCCCATAAGTAATCTTATATACAGTAATTGTATATCATATTGATAGGTAAGCAAATATTGTTAAAACAGTATGTGATTCTTATTATTATAATTATTATTTATTTGATATAGCTCCATCAGATTCTGCAGCGCTGTACAAAGGGTAGACAGGACATAGCAATTAGTATTTAACATAGCAAGATGGCATAGAGAAACAACATGTGAGAAGGGCCCTGCTCAAACGAGCTTACAAACTGGTAGGAGTGGACCAGGCACACTAGTATAAGTATTGCAGGAGAAAAACTAGGAAAGGTCTGAAGGGATTTTTTGAAGGACTGAAGGCAGGGGGGGGACGGATAGGATGGGGGAGGGCATTTCTGAGGATAGGAGCAGCCCTTGAGAAGTCTTGTAAGCGCACATAAGAGCTAGAAATCAGAGGAGAGATCTTACATGAGCAGAGAGACCTACCCTTCCCACTCAGGACTAACCAAGCCTTCTCGTAGCTTGCTCCTCATGCAGCTCTACACACTCCTTTTTCATTGGTATGGGAGGTTTATAGACTAGGATTCCTGGGAAATTACCAGATATGAAGAGAAAAAGTACCTTAACCAAGTCAAACGATTCCTACCCTACCAAATATAATACTATTTTCACTACAGCCCCTGTGGAATATTTGGCAGGAATTACTTGACATGTTCAAGGTCCTTGTTGTCTTCATACCTGATAATTTCCCAGGGATCCTAGTCTATATATATCTCCCATACCAATGAAAACAAGGAGTGGGCACAGCTGCATGAGGGGCACGCTTCGTGGAGGCTTGGTTAGTCATGAGTGGGAAGGGTAGGTGAGAGGACAAGCTTAAGGCAGCTCTGGAAAGTTCACAGGTAAGATTAAGCCAAAATAATGTAGACAAGGAGAAACCTTTTACTAGTGATTCTAAATTCATGTTCTCCAACCTTCACCTTCTGATTAAGGAGTGATTTTAAGACATAAATATACTTCTAGATAGAAGGATTAAAAACATTACTGTTAATAATGCATCAAAAAAGCTAATTAATGATTTTTTTTAACTCTACAGGTTTTTGTATGAATACTCTAGCAATTACGCAGAGGCTCCATTACTTGTGGTGATAGATTCCACTACCAACTATCTCAACATGGTAGCAACATGTTGCACATCTGAAAAACCTTCAGTGTGTTTCCTGAAACAGGTTTGTTTCATTTTATTTCACGCTTTCGCATATTCTGTAAAATCTTCTTAATTTAATCTTCATTTGATGGCATCTGTTCCCGAAGCGTTAGCTCCATGCCTTCTTTTGATCTGTGTTGGCATTGTAGTGTTTACCATCGTGAAGCATGATTAAGGTCTTTGTGTGTTTTCTAAGAAATTCAAAGACCAACAAATAAAACATAAAAAGAGGTAAATAAATGCACAGCGTTCCTTACAGGCACTGAAATGATTCATTGTAATTTGCATATTAACAAGACAATAAAGATTTTATCGTGGCAAATTATGTTTAGAATGGACTATGACCTTTAAAACTGGAGGGTCGGAGGCTTAGATATAAAGTAAGGAAGTTTTACATTAATAAGCTTGTTTAAGTAGGGCCCTCCTTACCTGCTTTTTCTGTAAGTCATATTGTTATGTTGTATACTGTCCTGTCTACATATTGTACAGTGCTATGGAATATGATGACAATATATACCGTATATTCCGGTGTATAAGACGACTTTTTAACCCAAGAAAATCTTCTCAAAAGTCGGGGGTCGTCTTATACGCCGGGTATACTTACTTACCGTGCCGGAGATTCCCCACGAAGCCCCGAATCTCTAGGGGAGGGGCGAGTGGAGAAGCTTCCTGGGGCGAAGTTTAAATTGCTGCCCCCCCATTATCTACCCTTCCTCTCCCTCCCTATTATCTACCCTTACTCCCCCCCCCTTTGTACCTTTCAGCAGTCCTGCGGCGAGTCTCCCTGCTCGGTCTCGGTGCCGGCTTGTAATGATGAGCGCCGGAAATGACATTATCTGCCGGCACTCAGCATTACAAGCTGGCACCGAGACCGAGCTAGAGGGCTCGCAGAGGAGAGAGAGGGGCGCCGAGCAGGTACTGACAACTTGGTAAGCGAAAACCACTCGGCGACCCTCTCTCTCCTCCGCTTTAAAAAAAAAACAAAAAAGTGTCGCCCCCTTCAAAAGTGCCGCCTGGAGCAATTGCCCCACTCTGCTCCATGGTAGGGCCGGCCCTGCAGGTACCCATCTTGAACCTTAACCATATTTTCACAGATCTTTAACATCTTCCATATTGTAACATCTTCTAATTAACTGGCAGTTAGGGAGGGGGAGAGATGGCAAACGAACGAATAAAAACGATAAGTTTTGAGATTTTCCATTAATCATTTGTTTCCTGGGAGTCTCCCCTTATTTTCAGATAAAGTAATGAATTAGGCAAAATGTGTTTGAATTAAAGTGTGCAGTCTAACTCTAGAAACTACAGCAATCGAAATGCATAAGTAACCTGAAAAAAATATTTACTTAAAAACTGCAATTCTGGGCAAAGTCAATAAAATTGAAAGCCAAAACCAAATTGTGTTTTTGACTATACTGTGATACGATTCCATAGGTAGATCAAGGATTACATATCAAACCAATGCCAACTAATACCCTAGAATTATTTCCTTACAGAGACTGCAAAGACATCCTGTGCATTTATTGACTGTGATGTCTAATAGACTGTGTTCACGGTATGCCAGCTATGGAGACGAAAAGCTGAAATTCAGGTACAAAATCACACTATTAAAGTTACAACAATAACGAACAATTTAATAATGCCATTGAATATATTGTAAGAAGCGCTGCGTAAATTGTTGGGGCTTTATTAATAAAAGGTAGTAGTAATAATAAGATACATGTGATTGCTGTTTGTCCCTGGTTTTGTTTTCTAACTTTGTTCATTTAATTTTCTTTTGTATGGTTTAATAACAATCTTTACACCAGGTTTCCACATCTAAATGGATAATTATCTCTTATTGTTTAGTGCCTCAATAATGTTTGGCCAAAAAGTACCCTCTGCAGTATTTAAGGATGTCATGGCAATTGTGGAGCAGGGTACCCAAGTGCTTGCTAAGTGCTGCAGCTCCATGACTGATGACTGTATAAAGAATGAGGTAGGAAGGTCTACAAAAACACTATGACACATTTTACCAATAGCGCTAGATTTCCTTCTACACAATGCCGTGAATTACTTAATAGTTTTCAAATTGAAAACAATTGATGGGTAATTAAGTCAATTATCATACAGTGTCCTATAGAGAAAACGGACAACGGATACTCATCTGAGAATTGGAGTGACTTACAAAGGGTGCAATGTCAATGGTGATTCTAGGTATGCTGAAAGCCGATAAGTCCAGTAGCCCATCTACCTACCTCTACCACAGAGATGTTCAGCCAAATGAGTGCCATTGATGGAAACGTCAAAGCCATCTTACAAGTTTCTAATTCTGCCAGTGTTCTTCGGTTATAACCACAACTGCCAATTTGAAACTCTTCCATTTCAGAACTGTTGCTCCTCTGGTGTGTTCTCTCATCAAAGGAACTGCGTTGTTTGTGTTCATGTATGCACTGTGTTCATGTGAGGTGGTTTGAGTACCACTGAAATTGACTGGGCCTTATAGCAAGTGTATCGGAATCAATCCAATTACATGGTCATTCTCTGCTGGTACACCATTAAAACTGATTTAGCTCCAGCTCATGCTTAATCCCATGCTCACTAAACCAGTCACCATTCCGTATGATAGACTACTGTGCCATTGGATATTTCTACGTTTTTCTCCAATCGCCTTATGTTTCCAATGATCGAAGTTTTAGTGTGCTAATTAAGACTGTTCCCTGGAAGAGGTATCACCTCCCAATCTCAGTTGAGTATCTCTGATCTACTAAAAAAAATAACAAAAATGCAACAGTTTTGCTATTTAGTGGTCAATAAAGTTTATAAATATAATTCTTTGATATTTGTTCTGTTGTTGGTTGAGGGTTGGTTTGGCAACATATTAACTATATGATTCTGTTAATGATTCTGTAAACATTTACCCTTTCTTTAGCTGTCAGTGCACATTAAGCAAGTGTGCAAAAAGCTGTCACCAAAAGATTCGAGAGTCACGGATTGCTGCAACAAGCCACCTGTAGATACCCTCCACTGCCTGCATTCCATGCCGGCTTCTGAACCTATTCCACTTCCAAAACTTCAGTGGCCTACAACTAACCAACTCTGCAAGAAAGGCAAGAATCAGGAACTTGAGAAGTAAGTGAAATTCAGTAGAATTAAACCTGAATGTTTATTATACAAGCCAAGAATACATGAACAAGAAATGAACAATGGATGTTTTTTGATATACAACTGGGTAGCTAGTTTCGGGGGTTGTCATGTTACCAAAACATTTATGAATTTGAACTACTTTTATTGTTTGTATTATAATTATCAGATTAACAACGTCAGTAGTGGTAAATATAGAAATTAAATTATATTGCAAGACTCAATTTGACAAAGAGAAAGAGATACAGATGCAAAGAAACCTAGCTAGATGATTTCATTATTATATAGCTCTCAGTTAAATTTCAAACAGAAAAAAACAGTATTTCCAGTATTTTTGAAAACTAAAATCAGTTTGAGATTTTAAGGGCAGAACTCCTGTCACATGCACTCTCCTACATAGTCACATCAATAGTCATGCTATTATAGAAGGCTTTACAGGGAAAGGCCCATTAAAAAAATGAATATTCTTTTAGCATTAAACATAGTGCTATATAGAGTAACGTAGTTTAGGACTGAAGAAAATATGGTCTTATTTAATATTGTTCCAACTAACCTCCTTTATCTTCAAAGCTGGAGGCAGATGTAGACAGTCATACTGTATTTTGGATGTGCTTCCCTGCTCAAAACCCTGACTGTTTATGCCAATGCTAATGAAGTCCTGGTTACTCCTCTGTAGACATTCATTAGCAAGTGTGCCAGTCTGGGTGATTAAGATTTAGATATTCTTTTGTTTACCAACAATATGATAAGACTCAAGCCCCCAGAGGCAGATACCATGCTGCGATTTAGAGGAGGCAATATGATGTCAATGTACAACTGGACTTTGAAGCAGGCAGTAGGAATATGTGACCAGGAACATATAGGACCCTAGGCATAGATGAAAAATAAATATAATACAGGGCCTGGGACAGAAACATGATCCACAACGGCTATAGGTGGCTAAACACTCATGTGCACGCAAAAAGTAGCTTTGTAAAAACATGAATAAGAAGCAAGTTGTGGAGTAGAGTATCTACTTTTGTGCTGCAACTCAATCACAGGAAACAACATGTGCCATAGAATTAGGACTTAGACTAACTACCAAAATGTTGATAATGAGCATAAGCCATATGATGATGTTTATTTGCTGAGAAGCTCATATGAAATTTTCTCAGTTTAATTTTGGAAATGACAGTTTTATATACGACAGTTGTTTAATTAAGCTTGCGTGAGTCAATGCAGTGAACTGAATGTCCTTAGGACAGATATTTATTTGTGCACTGATGCTTGTCACAAATATATAAAACCAAGCTGCTGGGTGACTCCGCCATCACTCCTGGCACACATTTTTTAATGTGCTTATGAATAGAATGACAGATATATATATA
>VKOC01000412.1:177230-192419 GCA_009364415.1 Spea multiplicata
GCATTAAAATTACTTGCAATGTTCAAATGTCTTCTGATCTTACTGCAAGTCTGGAATAAATAATTCCATATTGACATATTCTCCAAATTGTCATTTATCAGCAACAATGAAAAGCATGATGTATACATAGACCTACGGTACTGTTAGCCTATGTTTGCCACTCTCAAATGAGACTTCCTTTTTTATATTATTATACTCTATATTATAAACATTTCCTTTTGGAAGCTACATATGCTGATATGTGAGATGTTTCTTGTCAAAACATTTTCTTTAAATACAAATCAGAATCATTATAATTAGGAGTATAAATGTTACAATTAAACAGAGCATCTGCTAGACGATATTCACAAAGATACATGCAAGTTATTTATTTTCTTAGTTGTACTGTAGATATGTGCACAGTTTGTTTTAAACCATTAATATGGTGTGTTCTGGAAAAATGTTAAAAAGTCGCTGTTACACTAGAGAGATCTGTTGTATTGTTTTATTTACAACAGAGGAACACTTGAGAAGCTAATTTTTTTTTAAATCATTCTTTATTAAATATATGGTTAACAAATATTAAAACAAACAAAAACAACTGTCATTCATAAATAAAGTATAAAAGAGTATACAAAAAATGCAATAAATTACATTATCAATGTAATATCAAAATTCAATCCTGTAACACTCTTCATACATATTCTCATACGTATACTCTTACATACATTCACTTGAGAAGCTACTTATCCTATCATATAACCTGCTTTTTTGTCACATGGCAATTAAGTGTTTCCTTAATTAAAATTATGAATGAGGGCGAATTTTACAGAATTATATAGAGGAAGGCTGTGGGTTTTCAACAATGTTAGTAATGATGTTTCTTACACTGCCTTTACAAGCAGAGAATTTGACAGCAGATACAAATGATTTGGCCCATCTAGTGTGCCTGTTTTTCTTGATATAGATCCACTGTGGGGGTCCTTCTTGAGAAGGACCATACGGAACCCCCACAGTGGATCTACTATTTATTATTTTTATCCACGAGGAAAAGACCACACGGGACTCCCCTCCCCCCCCCTGGTGGATTTCATTCGTTTTAAATGCACTCCGTGCATGGATGAACTGTGAGTGCAATCTAAAGAAACATTTTTGTTTTTACTGAGATACTGCACTATGTTCAGTTTTATCTTCTAGATCTTATATGAAGATCAATTAAAGATTTCACTTTTTACCACACTTGAGAGGCCTGAAGCATTCTGTTCGTTTGTGAGTGCATTCATATTTCCACACACTTCTTAGTGTTTATACGATTTACACTATATATATTTGTTTTTTCTTCCCTATATGTACCTGCGCCCCAATCATCTGTATATCTTCATATTCGCACCCTAAGGAAGAGTGCTTTTTTTGGGTTGCTGCGGTCATTTGGGAAGTATATTTTATATATTATTATTATTATTATTATTTTTCACTACATTCCACTATTTTTATTTTTACTCACGTACACGTGATATAGCATATATTTTTTATTTCATATAGTTGTAGAAGATCCTTTTTTCCAAGATAAAGCTTCAGTGTTGGTGATCTTGAGAAGAGTATGAGAGCACAGATCAACTTACACCTGATCCTTTAATTAAGTGACCAAAGATAATGTCAAGATATTCACCTAGGCATGGGTTAGGTTTCAGTTCTGTTAGAGTGAATTGCATGGATACACACACATTTCCGTTTTTCAAAATTAAAGTGTCATTCACTGCTCCTGGGGTTTTAGCAAGGAACTCTGATCTGTATCTTAGTAATTGTAGTAGTAGTAGTAGTAGTAGTAGTAGTAGTAGTAGTAGTGTTCTGTATTTGCTCTCAAACACCCTTTTATGTGACATTTGTGGTATATTTAGAGTGATGTAAAAGAGCTAGACATTGTTAATTTTCTATATTTTTTAATATCTGTGATAATTCCTGTCTACATTTTATATCCTTTTTGCACTTTTGCCACTTTTACTGAGTTATGTATCTGTCTTCCTGCATCTTAGATCAGCTCAAATGTTTCACATTCTCTCTTTCTATAGCCGACAAAGAGTATGGAGACTAAACAAAATAGATTAAAATCCATTCCCAGTAAGACACCGCAAAAGCTAAAGAAAGACAGTGATAGTTTGAGTTAAGCCTTTGAATTCTGCTATCGTTTTGTAGATCACTTAGTTCTCTCTGTGCTACAGAGAAATACTTACTGTGGTTGGGAAGTATCGACTAGTCTTGAACTTCTTCAAAGCCATGGAACAGGTGTATGTACCAAAGAAAAGGATGAAAGACATCAAGGTGATATCAGGAACGTATCTACAGTTGTTGCCTATAAGGTTCCCGCCGTACTTCAAACATTGCTTTGTCGTCAGTGATGACCAATTTATAGTCTCGTTGTGATACTAAGAAGGAAAAGACACAGCTAAATCAGACAGAGAACACTGCAAACATAAACAGGTATTTAACTCATCACATGATACATTGTGATTAGTACTGAGAACAATTTGTAATTCTAAAATGGCAGATTTTTTCATTGAACTCAATGCATTTATTGTGCACTGCGTGGTAGGAACACTGTTCTGCAGTAGTTCTGCAGCACAATGGTGCAAGGCACACAGGTATACACCAACTATACTGAGAAAAAAGCCTGCCTCTATTTTATAGTTACTTTTACTCACCAGATTTAACTTTTAAATAAAATGTTAATTATACTATGTACAAAACAGAAAACGCACAAAAGGTATTTGTGTTCAATACAATGCAATAATAGTATAGCATTGAGCACTGTGAGTTGCCTACCAGGTCAACAGCAGTAGTATTCAGGAAATCCAGTGGGAACTCAGTGGTCTCATTGAACATAGAACTGTTAGCTGAAACAAGGCAAATAGCAGTTTTAAAGTGAATTCATGTTTTTTATTCAGAAACATACTTGCTGAGATCTGTAGTCAGCTACTTTGTATTAGGTCATCAGGATGTGAGCCGATGTTAACATTCAGTAAGACTGCAAAAAGGCTGGCTCAATCAATGGTTCGCCACAGCTTTTTTAAAATGCTGTCACACCCCGCTATTTTGGTCAGAAGTCCATGTGGTATGAGACACCCCACATGCTGTGAGGACTGTACCCCAATGCTTTCACACAGGACTGTGACTATAATAGCTTTAGATAAAAGTTGACCTAGGAGTCCAAGGGTGCTGATCTAGTGTCGCACTAACTCCAATGTTATCAAGAGATACAGTATGCATGGATGAGGGTGCCAGAGACTCTAAGAAACCTGCTTACACTCTAAATTGGACAGCATTGCATTTAATTATTGGGTCTTTCCCAAGGATGTGATTTCTAAACATTATAATTCAAGAGACCCGCAAGAGGAAATGCAAAACCTTCCCTTTATTTGTAATGTAATTGGTATTGAACTTCCTGGTTTAAAAGGCTAAACACAGCTGAAGGAAATTACAAGTGTTATTAACTAGAGCAAGCCAAAGTAAACATTGCCCCATGCTATGGAACACATTTCGATACAGTGGACTTCTTGGATGTAAATGAGCATAAGTATACTACATTTAAGCTGTGGTTGAGGAAGGGCAAGGGGAGAAAAACAAGGGTCAGTAGCAAAAAGAAAAGATACAATTATTAACACACCAAAAGAAGAGAAAAGAAGATAAAAAGTCAACAGATGCACAGGATATTACAGGGTATAAAAGGTAATGTAGCAGATAAAAAAAAAATGAAAAGAGACAGATGGACAGTAGGAAGACCTCATCTGATATATCAATCAGAACCTAAATAGAAGTCAACAGCTGCAAGTGAGTTTACTAAAATCACACTGAAAAAAAAACTAGAGGGTTTTGAAAGAACATATAGTGATCATAAGATTTTAAACCCTTACTTGGGTCAGGAGGAAAGCAGGCACAGCTCAATTGAGTGGTATAACCAACTTTGAAATGTGTATTGATGGGGTAGTAGTCTGCAAACTTGATCATCTTCTTAAAAGCATCATATATAAAAATGAAGCTGATAAGACATGCAAAGCCTTCTTCTGTGAAACGGGTAAAGTATTTCACCAAAGAACTAGCATCTGTAGCAACCAGAATAAGACATAAGAAGGCTGACCACAAGCCGATCCACAAACGGAACTCCAGGTAATCAAATCCATTATCTCTGAAGAAAAAAACACAAACCAAAAACACGTTATAATGTTTTTTTCCCGCTAAAGGGGAACCTGACTAATTCAATGATTCATTATGGAGAAATAATAAACTTTCTTCTGGGAATTTACTAAATATATCTAGTAACATTAGGAAATAATACATTTACAATTTTACTCAATGAAGGGCATGATATGTTATGGTCCACACTTCCACACCCATCAAATCTAATATCATCTAGATATGAACTGCAATTTCCAAAAGATCAGGATGACAACAAAGGTGTGTGATACCTTAGAGGAGACCAACATCCACAAAAGGCCCATAAAGTCCCTTCTGTGTTGGTCTACCTTCTTTGGAAGCAATATCATTTTTTACTTACTTGCTGAAATTAAACAGTAGCCTTTCAAAAACCAGAACAGGACCAGTGCTGCTCAGAATTGTAAGTGGTTGACCAGCAAAAAGGCAGAAAACGGCACCAGAAACTGCTGTTCCCAGAAAGCTTTCTAATACACCCTATACGAAAAATAAATTTAAACATGAATCTTGAGATATAATGTTAGAAATAATATTGACTCACTATTATTAAAGCAAATTGTAGTTATCTGCCTACATACAGATGTACAAATAATCTTATCTTTGGAGATTGAAAGGGACCAAGTTGAGTTTCCATCAGGCAGTATGGTCCCATTGTTCCAAGGATGCCTAGTGAGATGAAAAGCTGTGACTTAACAGTAGTCGCACCCACTCATTCACTGACCTTGCTTCATTTACCTTCCATTCATTCTACATATTCAAAGACTTAAGCCATGGTGTACCTGTGTCAAATACGTACTTAATTTACACTTCACATCATGATTTACCTAGTCTTTAGAACTTTTGAGCAAGGGGGGCATACTGAGTTCCAAGGTAACAAGATTTTAGCTCTTTAATAAAATATATTATAATATATGAGCAAACCAGTCACTTCATGAAATGGGTTTCCATTGCTGAGCAGATGTACACAAATTCCCCCAAACATGTTCCTAAATCTTGTTGAAAGCCTTCACAGAAGAGTGCAGGCCGTTAAAGGGGGCAACTGCAAATTAGTGCCCACGGTTTTGGAATGGGATGTCCAGCAAGCTCACATAGGTGTGATGGTCAGGTGTCTACATACTTTTGGTCTATAGTATACATGATTGCCAGGATGTAAAGTTATGTTTAGATGAGTTTTAGCTTGATTTCCCCATATCTGTTTAATAATGTTACAAGGTCCAGTAAAATTAACCTCTTAATGACAAAGCCCGTACATGTACGGGCTCAAAATGCATTGCTTTCAATGGGTTTAGGGGCTTCCCATCGTCCTTAAGGGGTTAATATATATGTATAGTTTTCAAAATACACTATCTACTTCCCAGCTGCAAGATACAACAGTATCATGGAATTCACCAATTCTAAAACAACATGTGCTAAAAATACACAAACAATAACTCTCTTTTTTCTAAACAAACAGAAGTGATCATAATATAAAGAAAGAAAAATCTACTCAAAATCGAATTTTCAGCTGCCATTACTTGCTTTTCAAGGATAAGCAACTTGATACTAGCTTGAAATGGTTTCAGCTAATAGTTGGTTTGAGATTATGTATCCATTATCATAGGTTATATTGCTATTTTGATTCCCGCAAGAGCTCTAATGGCAACAAAGGCATGGAATAAAAAGAACAAAATGGATGAATGTCTTCATTTAACTCACTCAATTTAAATGGGTCATCATACTATAGCATAATGCTTGTAATACAAAAGCTCATATAATCATTATGACCATCATGCACTCTCTAATGTAATTATAGATTATACATAAAATGCTGAAGGAAAACATTCAGGCTGGTATTGCACATGTCACAATACACTACAACTGACATTTTACATATATATGTGGATCACGGTAGTGAACTTCTGAACTTTTCATACTACTGACAAGACTATCCGCTTAAAATTCACAATTAGTGGGGTCTATTCAAGTGACGAATCAGGTTAAGGGTTTACTAGGCTCTACTGAAGTTGCATGGATGTTGCAGTTGAAGAGCATGGACGTGTACGTTTGTGTATGAGCATGGATTTTTGTGTGTGTGTGAATATGGATATGTAATTGTGTGTGTGTGAGCATGGATGTGTAAGCGGGGTGAGATGGAGTGTGTGTAAGTTGTGTGTTTGCATATGTTTTATGTTGGAATGAGGAGGGAGGGGCATTTACGGTACAGACTAGCTGTTGAAGTTGGGGGGGCCTGGGGGGAATTTTTGCGTCAGGGCCCGGTGGTCTCTAGTTACACCCCTACACTATCTACATCCCTGTTCCACTTTCCCCTGTTACACTTGTGCATGCGGTTGCAAAAAAGGCTCTTAAAATTTCATATCTGGGGGTCACATTTCTGAAGTACAGTTTCCAATGCCACACCAAAAATTACAAAATTACTTATTACAATCTAACCTGCATATTTTCTGTAGCATCGCCCAGAAGCCCTCCAAAGGTAATCGCATTCGTCACAGTTCCAAGGTAAATAAATAATATGGCCGAAAGAGATTGGATACTTAATCCATCATAAAAGTCACTTGCAAACAAGGGTGCCTTTCTTTTGATGTCTTCAACTAGCCCTCCGCAGAATCTGTGGGAATAACATTTAAAGAAAGTACAGGACATATTATTACATAATTACAATTATGACCAGGAACAGATTGTGAAATTAATTATAATTATTACTGCTTTAGGGCTATTTTATGTATCTGTACTTTTTTACTATAAATACTTCTCTGTTTCTGTGAAGATTATCTATTAGACATGTGCAGATAGACAATAAATTATGTTTCCTGCCAATTTGGTTCAGATAAAAATCAGGGAGTCTTTTTAATCCTGGAACGAAATGGTGCTCATATTCACTCTCATTCACGTGCTCTCACACTCTTATTTTCGTTTATACTCTTTAAATGTTTCCCTAGCATCTTCTGCAAGAAGTGGTTGGCAGAGAAATTAGGGAACCATTTCGAGAGCATGAGAGAGAGAACATCCGTGTGTGAGAGAACAAGTGTGTGCATGAAATGGAACCATTAATTTTGGACAAATTTCAGAGCTTTTTGCTTCATTTTTGTCCATAATTTTGTCCATTTTTGGCACCTTATCAGCAAGTCTTAACTTCATTGAGGAGGAATAATAATAATAATAAGAGTCTCACACATAGCTAGCTTGAGCTATACACAAAGTGTGCATAGAAGGGGAGTGAAGTATTTAAGTTCATGGGTGACTGTCCCCTTAAACCAACCTGGTGTGATCCCACAGAACACTCTAACTACTTGTTTTGCCTATAACACATCTGTAACCCTTTTAGTAAGCCCTCAACACAAATGTATAAGCTTTCTACACCATGTGATCATTTAAAATATGAATTCCAAGAATAGAAAAGATTTATTCATTTGACTAATATCCATGCAAATTATACAGAAACTGGTGGCCCAGTTATTATTATATTGCAGTTGTGTAGGACGAACTATGTGGCTAAGCTTTGTGATATAGCTTGGTAACATATATATTTTAATGAAAAGCAAGACAGTTAAGAGTAGAAAAAAAAACAAACTAAAGATATTCACAAAATTAATAAGAAGGAATAAAGCAAATGAGAATTAGGCATTACGGCTACTGACCGCCCAGTCCTTTGAAGTTCGGGAGTGTCTCCGTGTCCTCCACCACCATGGCCAGCATCGTGAGGTGCATCACCGTTCATTTGTATGTTCTCTCCACCAGAGTACTGGTTTTTCCTGTGTGCAAAAGACCACTTAGATTTATAGAAAAAGTGTACTAAATAACTGCCTAACCAAAATAAAAGTGTCACCATTGTTATTTATTCTTTCCCATTACTCCCAACCATCATCATAATCAAGCCATCTAAACAATCAACAGCTTCAACACATCATCGGAACCAAATTAACTAATCTCCACCCAAGCAGTCCTCTCCTATTGTCTCACTTCCCTCTCAACCACCGACTAGATTGTAAGCTTGCAAGAGCAGGGCCCTCTTCTCCTTTGAACAGTTTGTTATTGTATGTGTTTTTAACTGGCACAACAATATGAAAGAAATACAGTCATCATCATGAACTAGCAATGGGAGTATATTTTACCAATGCTTAGGTTTTTCTTGCAGTGGTAACGTTTACCCTGATGTCGGGACTTACTTTCAAATAAAAGGCTATACGCCTATCCAAGAACTATTTCTACAGACAATAGTTAAAGTCCACTTTTTGGTTTATCAGTGCATTGGGATGCTAGATGTCGTCATTACATTCATAATGTACCTCTTATCTGAAGACGGAATGGACTTAGGTGGTTCTATCCTTATGGTAGGGTCCCATTCTCCTGGTGGAAGCACAATGACTTCATCTAAAAACTCATCAATTCCAGCAACCAGGTCTTGTCTGTCTTTTGCTTTGTAGGCAATGTCATGAAACACCTGAGGATTGCAAAATCAGTAAGCACCACAGGATGATATTTTCCCGAGAGTGGACTAGCACATAAAGGTACAGCTGCCTTCTACAGTCCTCACTTTTTTAGCTCTGATGATTACAGTTATAATTTAAAATGAGGTCTAGAAATTGAGAGAGATCTTGATCTGTTCTTAATTATTGCTACTAACTGATAGTGTTGCAGGGTTGGACTACTGTACACATAGCTTTCCATACAGATACGTGTCACTTTTTAAAAGATGCTGGTAAAAAAAGAATGTATATTTTTCAGACCATTAGTATTGATCACAACAATCTACTACTTTTCTTATTGGAAATATACAGTACTGTTGTTATGTGCCATATAGGACATCAAGTTAGACAGTTCTAAGCATTATATGCATAGTATAGCTTGAATGTGGTGCAAATCCAACTTGGAAGGGGTTTATCGGGAACCTCTTTGTATTTTGGTGAAGCCACATACAATTATGTTTATTAAAATTAAAAAAGAATTAACTGTTATTGAGTGTTAGCTCTCCAAATGAGTGCAGAATGTACTATACCTCATCAGACATTAAAGTAGCAATACTTCTTCCAATTTCATGATACGATTTGGCCTTTCCTTTTGGTCCCAGTAGGATAAATAGGAATCTGAAAGCAAACAAAACAAAAAGCAACAGAGTTAAGGTCACAATATCTTATACGAATAGCTGCATATTGAAGATCAGGTCAAGGCCTGACCTTTGGTCTATTGGGCCGCTGGCCAGTAGCGCCCAAAATTACCTTTACTCTCCTTGCTGTAAGAGTATTAGAATGTAACGTGTGGCCATATGTACCCAGCAACGTTATGGTACCCTTGACAATAAAGCAAAGTACAAAGAGACCACTCACGGGGCGAGACACACATGCAAAGAACTATAAGACAGCTCACATCACTGCCAGGCATGTCACAGCTACCATACTCCGCCGCAACTACACTTTTACTTCTTAGAACATAATTAAACATGATTCATAGGTGCACCATTTAAAAGTCACTTTACCTTTCCTTACTACAAGACTGCATTTGATTTATTTTAAAGTCTAGGACTTTTCATTTAATACCTTTATGGCTTCCTTCCCCTTTAATCCAACAATGACAGTGCGTTTCTCTTTAAAACTCACGCGCCCTTCCAAAAGGTGCCACTTGCCTGTATAAATGAAGTATGTTATCTAAGCGTCTGCTTTATAGCTTTTAGCCTGTGTAGTTGTAACAGCAGATGAATAGTGGATGCATTTAGTGCAGCGGCTGCTCAGAAAAGGCTGAGACTTCCCTCCAAATAAATTGCTCTCCTGGGATTTACATATCGGATTTTCACCGGATTCAGAAACTGCAAATGGCTCCACATTCCTCGCAAATGCAAATTTAATTGAATTGTTACCTTACAGCTAAAAGTCAGAACCATACACAGCAAACAGATAATGGTTTCCGTATATATACACATTATATATATTATATATATATATATTATTATATATATATATATTGTGACAGTGTGAACCCCAGGGAGATGATTAGCATGGCATCTGGGTACAGCTGCTATGCAGATTATACATATGGGTCCCTGGGGTGGAGCAATTGGAGAGCAGGGTGGGCCAATGCTCCATTTCCCCATTTTGTGGAAACTCCATGCCGGGTTTTCCAGGAGGCAAGAAGTCCACAGGATCCGGTCCGGGATTTCTATGAGGCTGGCATCAGGCACAGGTGCTGGACATTAAAAACCCCTGGAGCCTGATAGTCAGAGAGACTGTTGGGGGAAGAGGAAGTTCCCTGTGCTCCCAGGGCAAGGAGAGGCCCTGAAGAAGACAATCCCTGAGCCAAGTGAGGCAATACCTGCCTGGACGTTTTGTGTGCTGTCTGGGGGAGGTTTTCCAGAGCCTGGAGTAGCTGGGTCTGGTTGGGAGGTTGAGGTAGTGGGTGATTAGGCTGGTCAGTCTGGGCCAGTATAGTTTAGTTAGAGAGGGCTCCAATTGGGAGCTAGGTTTTCGTTTTATGATTTGGTTTTGGGGTTTCAGCAATTCAAAATAAACCGCTGTTTTGTTACAAACTGGTGTTCCTGACTCTGATTGCCCTAGAGGACTGTGCTTAGGACCCCTAAAAGTGACATTTATGGCCCTCACGCTATAGGGTGTGTCACAATATATATAAAAACACACAAATAAAAATAATGGAACACTTTCCATGTCCTTGTTTTTATGTACTGTATCAATCTCTACTCTGGTTAACCCTTGAATTCCAAGAGAAGTATATTGCTGTTTGAAGATGCAGAAGATAACTGAACCTAAAGAAACTGATATGTAGAGGTACTTTTTATGTAAAATACATTCACACGTTTCGTTAATTGAGGATAAATCATTTGACCCAGATTTGGTCAGGCAGCAAGTGACTAAGACTTCTTCAGGAGAAAAGAAATAAGTAGAATCCAAATTGGTAGTCTGTAAAACCGTATTCTCGAGTTGGCAAGTGACTAAGACTCTCAGAACAAAAATTAAAAAGTAGGTAGAAAAACTACCTGCTTTTTAGATTTTGGCCGATAATAAACCTTATGGAAGCTAGCACGTGGATGGTATTTTGTTTACCTGAAAAAAGTGAAACCCAGTGGCGGAACTACCGGGGTCGCAGGGGTTCGCGACTGCGACTGGGCCCTGGAGTTCTGACAGTCAGGGGGGTCCAAGGGGTGCCGAGCGGTTGCTGAAAACGACCGCTCGGCACCTCTTGGGCCCCCCTGACTGGCAGAACTCCAGGGCTCCTCTGCTCCCCTCCGCCACCGCCTGCCTCAGCACTGCCCCGACTGGAGTGTTGGGAGCGTGAGGCGTCTGTCTCGGGTGCCGGTGCTTCATTCTGAGCCCCGGCATATGACGTTGTATGCCGGTGCTCAGCAGTAAAGCCGTGCGCAGCGAGACAGAGGCCTCGCGCCCCCACCACAGGACTGCACAGTAAGTGACCTACAAAGGGGGGTAGGGATGAAGAGGGTAGATCGTGAGAAGGGGGGGTGGTAGGGAGGGAGATGTAGGTCGTGAGAAGGGGGGTTAGGGAGGGAGAGGGATAGTGAGAAGGGGGGTAGGGAGAGGGTAGATAGTGAGAAGGGGGTAGACGGGTTGGGGGTGGGGTTCTCGCACCGGGGCCCTGAGGTTTCTAGTTATGTCCCTGGTGAAACCCAACTTAAAGAGCCTATTTATCAAACAGTGGATATTTTTAAGATCCAATAAGCCAGTTTCACTCATGACAAAACAATATCTCCTTCCATTTCTAGAGCTTGGCCCTTATAAATAGATAAATTAAAGCATGGTATTTTACTGTTGTTATTTTACTGGTGTTATTTCTAGAATATTCCATGTCTATCGTTTGAAGATCTATATCTTGTTATGCCATACAGTATTGTCTTCCTGCTAACTTCAGATCATGCCATAACGTTAAACAACTTTCTTTAGCTTTTAGGCCCACACACATTCTACTGCATACGGGCTTCATTAGGGTATTTTTCATATTTATAAATACTGCCAAGTAACTATAAGAAAACAGTATCCATGATACATGTCCCAACATGTGTGATTCGACCAAAGACACACAAACCAATGTGATGGTTTCTCACCTGGTAGGTACAGGAACTTCCGTCAAGGAGCCAAACATGACTGCTTCCTTCAGCCGGACAAAAGCAATACAAGGGTTTTCCAAGAAATCCACCTCACCGACAAGCACATTGGAAGCTTCTGCATCCCTGGGCAGTTTCTTCATAAATTTGTTCTTCAACTAAAACAATAACAAATGCAGACAATAGGTTACCACCACATAACAACTTCTTTCTTTCTGGAAAAAAGTGTTGTTTTTGGCGCCAAATTTTGTTATTTCCATTAAGAACGTGTATTAGGTGAAGCAGGAGCATGTCTCAATAAATTGCTAAGATTAATGTTGTTGATGTTTGTTGTAGAAACTCCCTATTTATACTGACACACATTAAGAAGCGTTAAAAGATTCAACCATTAAGAATAAAGGCCGTAGATATATGCTGGAAGTATTATGTTCTGTACCCAAGATAAAACTGAGGTGAGAACGTGTTATTAAAACAGATGAATTAAATACATGTTAACATGACATGTTGTCAATTTTGTATGCTCTAAATACTAAAATAGGCTTCAATTTTATTATATCTGGAGAAAATGCAAAGGGAACAATACAGTACTTAATCCGTTATAATATATATATATATATATATTTGACGTTGAAACGTTGCCCTTGTTGAATTAAATACACCTCACTTTACTACCGGAGTGCTGAGCGACTTTGTTTGTGATATTTTGGGGTGCTGATGGAGCCCAGTTCGAGCACCAGAAATATTGGAGTGCTGTTCCACTATCTCTACATTGGTCATACGTATGATACGCAGAAATACTCAAATTAAGAACAAAGGGACTGTTCTGATTAAATAGTAAATATTCCTCATCAAGAACAGTCTGCTTAAACTTCTTGTTTGAAAATGTAACAATGTCTGGTGACCAAGGAGTTACCATCACAATTTTTTTTTCCCAAAAGCTGCTGGAAAGCGAAAACATTTAGCTTTTTTGCAGAAGGTGTTCTGTGTTGACAAACCCATTTGTGTATTTTAACTAGGCAAAAGCCCCTTACTTTATAGGCCAGTGTTTTTTTTATGGTATATGGCCTATACCAGCACAAAGGATGAAAGACTCTTAAATCAATGATATAAATAAGTTCTGAATTCATATTTCACTTTTAATATGAGCAGAATAGACTGTTGTGCAAGGAAATATATGTCTATAACATAAAAGATAAATCTGCTTTGAAGTCATGTTAATAGTGTTTTTTTATTTTCTTAATCATGCCTAAATATCTAAAAAAAAATAAATACATATCATGTACACGTTCAGCTCCAGACTAGATGTGCAGAATGGTTCTCATCAGCTATTGAATTCTATGTTGCTGTGTTTCCAGTCTCCTTTTATGAACCCCTGGTGACGTTAATCAGTGTTTGGACGCAATTCTACTCCTACTGCAGAATGTCTTCACTTTGGCAATAAGCCTAAACCTTTCAAAAACAGAAACCCCAATCCTTTTAGCCATCATATATGCTACACCAGTTTTAACAGAGACTGAGCCACTTCAATTATCTGGTTACGTTTTACATGGGGCAGATATCTACACCATTCCACCGATGATAATGTGTAAGCTAAAGCTGTTTCACACGGCATTTAGAGGTCAAAATGATCAACCAGGTAAAAGGACTTCTTGTCAACCAGTCAACTTGCTTAATGGAATATTAATAACCCACGATAAAGTATTTTCTTATTATAAAAACTATACTTCTCAAAGAGGCAAGATAATACAGGCCTCTAGGAACAGGGGACAGCCAGAGAAGTTTCAGAAAAGAGTTGTCTGAATGTCTAAAGTCTCTCATTTTATAAAACTTTTTTTTTTTGGATTTATTAGGATTTACAGCTTTTTGTTGATTTACGTTGCTAATTTTGGACACAGTATAGAGATTACAGGCAAAGCATTCTTGGAACTGTCAAGTTATCACGTATAGGGGTAATCTGTTAATTGGCAGACTAAGTAAATATCTTTACAAAAAAAAAATAAATGAAGTGGTTTTTATATGTTTTTTATTTAGATTTTTTTTTTTTTAATTTTACTACACAGAATTGCTGCGGAAACACATTCACGCATTTCCAGGAAACTGCAAACATGTCTTTTCTTAGCTGTGAGAGACTCTATTTTACGCCTGTCTAGAGCTTACAAATGCAGTGTCAAAGATCTAAACAGACTGCACATAATTAAATACTCCTTCCTTGCTCTGAATAAAAAGCGTGTGAAAATTCTGCTAACAACTTCACACAGAAGGCTACACAATCAACTCCCCCCAAAAATCCTATATTTTAATGATACAATATGAACTTTTATGATGAAAAGCATAAATTTGTATAGTAAAATGTAACAAAAAAAATACAAGATCACAAAATAGCTGAGGATCAACGTTAACCATTTTAATCCCCAGCCAAGCCGTACACCACAGAGACTAAATAGCTCTCTATGGGTTATTAAAAATAATAAATGAGCTGTGAGGAGGCCAAGGTCTCCTGTTTTCATGGTTAGAAAACAGCTGGGGAATTAAACAACACAATAACACAAGCGGTTCATTTCCATACACATTTCATGTGCATAAGTAAAGTCCCAAAAGGTTAAGTTCACCAAACTAGTTGGAGTGTTAGGGGGATCTGGAGCACACGCTCAACAGGAAGAAAGCGCACAAGAAAATCCAACGGTGGGGTTATATATTCCAACTCAAGTCCATTTGACTTCCTTTCACACAAGGAAAGGCCTGGGTATTATCTAGCAAAGGTCGAAAAAATTCACCGAGACACATTAAAAACACTTTCTAAACCAAACAGCAGGAGAACTTGGATGAAAATACCTATGGTCTTAGCCAAAATGCCAGAACCTGCGGCTATTGATTGATGTATCAGAGGCGACTTAGGTTCCTGCATCTAAAAACTGTCTTATGAGGTTTTCTTGACACTTGGTTTG
>VKOC01000412.1:192519-204104 GCA_009364415.1 Spea multiplicata
CCCATCCATCGCATTACGTGTCCGACCATAGGCTATGCCTTACATGTCCCCATCCATCGTATTACGTGTCTGACCATAGGCTATGCCTTACATGTGGACCTTCAATTGCAATTGTTCTGCATACTCAAAATCCTGCTGTTTATGCTGTTAAGTTGTGAGTTTCCTCATATACTGCTTTTACCATTATGTTTGCAGAGTGCATTAAGCTAATATTACAAGCAGTTCCTTCAAGAATCCTTAGAAATCCTTCAGAAAATATTTAAAGATATGACTGCTGATATATTTATATCACAAGATATAACAAGATCTGTAACAGATTCCTCTCTTCAAGCTTGAAAGTAGCTGTCCATACTTTCCAAAAAGAACACCTATTTTTGCCTCATGGGCATATGGCCAGGGGCATGATTATTTCTAGGTGTTTTATAAAGTCTTATAGATACCATGGCCTTCATAAAACAATTCACAGCTTATTTGTACATACTTATGAAACTAGAAAAATAATTGTAGAAAACATTGTTTTATGAAAATGAGAGGGGCGCATGAACGGATTGCTGGTTTGGGGACTCAAACCATGACTGTCCATCCAATACGGTCATGAAGAGCGTAGGGCTCTTCATCTTCTACCATCTTGTAGGTGCCTGGTCGCATAAAGTTTTATAGATACCATGGCCTTCATAAAACAATTCACAGCTTATTTGTACATACTTATGAAACTAGAAAAATTATTTTAGAAAACATTGTTTTATGAAAATGAGAGGGGAAAATGAACGGATTGCTGGTTTGGGCCGGGGACTCAAACCATGACTGTCCATCCAATACGGTCATGAAGAGCGTAGGGCTCTTCATCTTCTACCATCTTGTAGGTGCCTGGTCGCATAAAGTTTTATAGATACCATGGCCTTCATAAAACAATTCACAGGTTTCTAATAGAATGCCACAGATTTTACAATATCTAATCATGACCTAATCCTTTAAAGGCATACAACCTTTCCTGCCTCGACTATATCCTACCAGGATTACACTATTCTTAGTATTCTTTCTACTGTTCTTAGGTCTGTTAAGCAGAATCAGCAGTAAACGGGTTAACATCACATGTCTGACAACCCTCAGAATATACTGTATGATAAGATTCTTAACTGCAAACAATAAAACCAACCTACCTAATTTAAGTAGTATCTTGTGACACCCTTGGAGATGTATTGCTAAGGAGTGCCGTAGGTCTTGTTAAAATTCAATAGGACAGGGGCTATGATGCTGTGTAAATTCTAGACAATCAACAACTACAAGGTAAATGTGTAAGAAACTAGAGCTTTAAAAATCCTGTAGACAGGTGTGTAAAGTGTAGCTTCTGAAATTGGTTGTTTTTGCACTGTTTAAGATAAGACATAGAATAATGGAACCATTGCTTTGGGTTTGTACTTAGGACACTTGACTAATTAATAAAAACATCTTAGGGGATTGAAGAATGCCTTCTGTATCTCTTATGGACATAACTATGGTTTTAGTATATGGTCAATAACTTATTATATATCATATAATGTCTGGTCTTACAGCCACAAAGCAATGAAGTCAGGGTTATGGATCACACACAGATATGTATTTTTTTACTTATGAAATAAGTGCAGATAATAATAACTAGACATTAAAACGTTTATACTGACCTGAGACAAATGTACTGTTTCTCAACAATATTATCAAATGCCTGGTCAAGTAATATCTCAAATTGTCTCAAGAAATAATCAAATTTTGTCACAGTCATATTTTGTTGCACTAAAAAAAATCTATACTGTAATTGACAGCAAAAAAAAAGTGGAAAGCTCTTGGTATAGTAGCAGAGACCTTGATGTCTTTAAGAAATGTCATATATTGTTCAGACACCCCTGTAGATAACAGAGCTTTTATCACCGTCTCAAGCCAAGAAGTAGACCATATGTAGTTTTAACCACTTTGTTCACTTTAACCCACATACTTCCATAACCCCTTAATAGGGGAACTCCCACCAACTTTTATTACTAGCATCAGATTAAACATCCATTTTCAAATATATTGCGCTGATTTTCTTTTTAAAACAGTTCTTTTTTCCATAATGTTTTCAGGTAGTTGCATAGTGGCTATCTATATGTGTTCTAGCTCTGTTATCTTAACCCAATCTACTAGACAAACACCCAACCTCATTATAATCATACCTGGTAGACACTCTAGTTCTCCAGGCCAAATCTCTGGGTCGAGGGAGCACCACTCCCCCCTGAAGCCAGAGCCTGAAAGTTCCCAGATACGCTTATAATACTGCCTAGTGGTAAACAATAGAACAACTCAATCTTAATCACCCATCTGGACACTGCCTAATGAAAGTCTAGGGACTTCACTAACTTTACAATTAAGAATAAGCGCAGTGTTCTGTTTGAACAGGGAATTACCAAAACTCACATGATAACCTACTTTTCGGTAGATTTTATGCTTAATGAGAAAAAAAAATGTCAATGAAATTTCCCATTTAATTGGTTTTAATGTGTTAGCTGGTGGCAGAATCATTTGGAAGTCCATCATCAGCCACAAAGAATACAGTTTTTGACAATTTCCCATTCAGTGCAGTAGGCCCAGCACGTATTTTCTTGTGGTGTTGCCTGAGCGTTTCATGTTGCACCCAGGAGTATTTTATTACTTGAGCGCTGTGTTCCTTTGTAAATGGGAGAATTTCTCTAAACCTTTCTGGTTATACCTTCTGGAAAGATTTCCATTTAGCATTATTGAAGTACTCGGTTTACTTTCTTTTTTCCCTTTGTACATAAACCCTTATATTTAACGTGGAATACATGATCAATGATCATCCCAGCAGTTTTCAGAGAGGGTTGTAAATATTTTGACTTTTGTCTTGGGTCCGCATCAAGCTTCACTCCAACTATATATATATATATATAATGTTCATTGTCATCGTTCCAAAATGAACAGGCTTCAAGAGCAAGTAACGTATTACGCTGAAAAGGGTCATTTACCTGTTTGTTGATTTTATAGTGTTATAGTGATCAGGCAGAACCTGTACTCACTGGACACAGTCTCATGAAACTAACTCTTTAACATGGTAATGGCTGCAATCAATAAAGATGAAATTTCTTGTGTCAGAATGACTAGATTCTACCACCCAAGACTGGGTCTAGACTGAACAATTTGTTCAGTTTGTTTTCTCACAAGGGATGTAAATAAGGTTAATATGTTAATGGCACAGCAGAGCCATCTTTAACACAGTGCAAAAGGGGAAGCTGCTATGGGCCCACGGGAATCACTGTAGCCCGCAACAACCACGGGGGTTGCAAGCACTTCCGCAAGAACCCGCACAGGTAGTCATGCTGTTTTGGGAAAAGGATGGCAGGTCCTATGTGTTCTATCTGGTTGTTGGGCAGGTCCTGCGGATGAAATCTGAGTGCTGGGGCAACCTGAACACCTAAAGCTGGCGTGATTACGATTTGCCCGTCCATTTCGGGTGACCTCCTCTCCCATGAGCATGTGGAGTGAGGACATCTCACACTGACTCACATTAGGATCACAAGGAGGGAAGACCACACTGAGTATGACAGTCTCCTCCTAATCTGCAGAGTCATTGTGGCAAGTACTTTTTTTGCGGGTTTTTTTTGGTGTGGGAGTCGAAGGGGGTGAATGCATGCTAGGGAGGCCCCAAGAAAATGCTTTCCCAGGGTGCAATAAATATTAAAAGCGGCTTTGTACGTACTTAACTTTGCACGTAGCAATGAATTATTTTAATGGCAACAAATAAAGATATATTACTGTTATACTATGGCTTTTCTTATATTATAACAAAATTACTAAAAGGCTTAAGAGCATGCTTTTATAGCAGAAAAAAAGTCATAACAACAATCATAATAAAGATTTACTGCTGTTTTAACTGGTATATATTCGACATGCAACCTGTTATAATTAACGTGTACAGCATTTTGACAGAACTTCAGTAATGGCATATGAATTAAAAGCACAACCAAGAACACCCAAGTTCTACAGAATCCATCTCGTGGAATTGGAAATAATACCATTCAAGATTAAAAAAAAGTAAAGGAAATGTGAAAATGAGGCTCTAATACAAAATTTGTATTTACATTTTTTGTGTACCTTAAAGAGAAATACCAAATTTGTATTGACACTATTTGTGTACCTTAAAGGATCATTCACAAATGTGTGGGCAATAAGGTCCACTTCAACTACGTATGTCATTATATATATTTGTCCTGGCAAAATTGCTATCAGATGTATGCATAAAAAAGTAGTTCTTCCCTGTACACATAGCACCTATGCAAGTAAAGAGGTTAGCTGGTGCATGCACAGGTGACAAAATTATTAAAGCCAAAATCTTTTAGGTAATTACAGAGAAAAAATGTCCATCAACATACCAGTCTGATCCTGTCCAAAAAGGGCAGTCCTGAACCAAAATGCGAGGCAAATGTCCTCTGCACAAGGGAACCAACAACCCCAGATATACGTTTGGGCCTTTGTCGGACTCGTCATTGGCAACAAGACAGCAAGGAGGTCCACATCTGGATTCACCTTCACACTTGAGGTGAGCCCCAAGAGATTCCCAAATGGTAAAATATCATGCCCTTGGGGCAGGATCAGACTGACATGTTGATGGAGGGTTTTTTTCCCCTGTAATGGTACAAAAGAGCTAAAACTTGGGATGCACCATAGTACAGCCTACAAAGTGACTGTCCATTCTTGCTTGACCATTTCAAATTTGTTTTGTATAATGTCTCACTTATACATTTGCTAACAGAGCTGCTGTCATAACGCATAGGCAAATTCTAAACCTATACTTTTTCTTTTTGCAAACTATTCTTTAAAGATACTCCCTATCTTTGATTTAATAAAATATTGTTCCAGAATGATGACTGGATTCCTCCATTGAACCCATTAGGCAGCAAACAGAAAAAAACTTCCTGAACATGGTTTTACAGAGAAATGCTGTCGGACATGACTGCCCCTTTAATAGCAACATGGTTGTTTTGGAAAGTCATGTTGGGCTCAACCACCCCACCTCATTTGAGACGAGTGGTCAGATGACGACCTAAAAAAATATTCTAGCCAAATTCAACATAGAAAAAGCCAGATTTATCTAATTAGCATGACTTCACTAATTGCCACTGGATGTAATCACTTCAACCTAATATGCTGCGGTTTTAATGGTCTGGGGCTAATTGGGTAGTTAGAAGTAAATTACAATTTGTGTTAATTATTGGTTAATTATCCATAAGAAACACAAAAGCCCCAAGGTTATTTTACAAATTCCTTGTAGTTAACAAGGAACATGACTTGTAATTAAGTAAAATGAGTTGTTAAAGCTTTATGGAGGATCATATGACAGGGTCCGGTTTAAGGTTATATTGCCTGCTGGTCATAAACATTTAGCTCCTGGTCTGTGGCCTCTCACTGTTCTTTGCCAGTCACAAAGTTTGTCCCGAAACTTAAGGTGTATGTGAGCTCATGTAACCGTAGATATCATTGAAAAGGCATGAAGAAGGCAGATTGAGACCAACATCTGCCGGTAAGTAGGAATCAAGATTTTCTTGGCTCAGTTATAACGTTCAATATGCATTGAAACCATTTGATTGCAAAATGGCTGAATGATACCCAGGAGAACTTTTTATGAATGTATCTGAAATAGAAGAAAATGTACAAAATTGGTCTGCCGCTGTCCTTTGGAATGCAAAAAAGGAAAACAATAATTAACCATCTCAGGCAACTTCCCTGTAAATGGTTATCTTTTAGAAGACAAAAAGTATTAGAATTATTAAGTCTACACAACTGAGTAATTTCTGTTAGGAAATTATTTTAGGTCTTGCATGCGAGATATATGATAAGATTAGAATGTGCGCAATTGTTCATGCAATGATATACTAAGGATCCACAATATTACAAGCTCAACTTCACACCAGGATTTGCATTTATTGCGTGCTTACACGTATTTTTATGATAATTAACGGCAGAAGCCATTAAAAGTGAATTATTAATTAATGACTGTTTTGCACATTAAAAAATCCACTAGCAGCATCTGACAAAAACAGCCATACTAACACCTTTTTGGGGTTTATTCAGGTGAGTCGAAATTTCCATCAACTAACCTTATTCCCATGAACAAAGCTGAGATGAATGGTAAGACAACTACTTTTTCTTGTGGCAATCAATGTTATTGGAAGCCATTGTTGCTTTTCACTGAACCTTTTTTTAAACACTTTTAAATTTGCTTTCTCACGGGAAACACTTGGCTGAAAGTATGAGGACTGAAGCCATAAGGATTATTTTAAACAGTATTTTCTTACGGTGCCCGTGTATATTAGAAATATCAGTATTTGTTTTCAAGCTTGCTACTCCTATGTATTTGAGTACTGCTCAATATGTGTAGTGTGGCTGCAAAAGTTATATTTCTAAGTCACATGTACATATTTCAAATGTTCCTGCCCTGAAGTATGAGGGGTATATACGTGAAGAATAGTACCTATCTGTGGGTTTCTACATCCCGCATACTACAGGTGAGGACCTGTAAGGACCTGTGCTGGTCGGCAACAAACAAATGTATGCTATAGAACTGGCTGATGTGGTCAACCTAGTTTCATGGCTTCTGCTAACTCATATCAGAAACATTTTAATTTAATCTATATGTGGAGCAACTGCAAAATTACTTGTCATATGTTCTCACCCTTGTCTGCTACTTAAAGGGGACAGGAATGGGGTCATAGCCAAAATAAAGTTGTGGCTAGCCAGGCTTAGAGGCAGTGTTAGCCCCAAATAGACTTGGGCAGTGGGAAAAGGCTAGATCGAGAGTAGGTACGACCAAACCATGCTCCTGTAGACCTGTGAACTTCTAAGAGTTCCTAAGTATGCTCATTGTCCATCCTTCTGGGTGGGCTTTACTGGACTCAACTGCTTCATATGGTTTCAATAGACTTTACAACAGTTTATTAAAATGTTATTAAAATTATTAGGGGGTCTTAAAAGCTGATTATGCTGAGCTATTAGGTATAACTGAATCTCAAGGTTAGTCAGTTGGCCATGTCAAAAGAAATCCACTCCTCAGCACAGAAAACAACTTTTGGCTTTGATGTGAGATTAAAGGATATTTTCTCCAGTTAATTCCTTGAAATCCAGATAAACAATCTCTAAGACCCAATACATGTTAATTACTCATATTTGTTTCTTTTGGCTTACTGTCAGAAATGTACATTAATTTGCCAATAAGTAGAGAAAATGTTAAATCAATCATAGATGCCTATTCACTTTTCATTGATCAATCACTTTAATTTTTTTTTTCTGAATGCAGATCAACTGTCTGAATATCAGAGCAAAATTAAATTCCATCGGAACCTTGGAGAGATTTATAGGAATCTTTGTTGTGTTCCTTAATGCTCCAAACTTTAAGACCAGGTCACCACTTCACATGCCCCCAACTGTCCAACAAATAGTAGTGGCCTCCTGTAAAGTTCTCCAGCCGGGTCTAATGTGGTTAGTGGATGCTCTGCATTTGTGAGATTGAAACGGCATACATAAACACTACTCCGACTAGTGGAGCTCCTGAACATAGCTTTTAATTCGTTTTCTTATACAAAACAGGCTTTTTGTTAGGAAAAAATAAGTAAGTTTCTATTTTGTAATATCTATTGCTGCGCTAGAAAGATGTTCATATATTCCCAATATCAGTACAGAAAGACATATAACGGAATTCCTAAAGTATTATAGTTCACAAAGCTATTGTTACAAAAAATATTGTAAAACAATAATGAATGGAAGGAAAGTGAGGTGTGGACTAAGGGCTTCAGTCTGCAGTCAAATCCAGAAAGCATTAGCCCACCCTTACTTAATATGTCTATTTTAGTTAAGAAAAAAATAAACTCCCTTATCAGTGTGGGATTTTAGATGAATTCATTTCCGTGCAGTTTAATAGACTAGGTCAAGTGTGGACACCACAGACCTGAGCCAACAATCTGAGGTGTAGTTTACAGAGCCGCGTTGTTCCTTGCAATTCACAATCCCATTCCAGGAAAAAATGGATTCATTAATCTTTAAGCATCTCTTCGTAGACTACTGGAAAAGGAAGTCAAAAACAAAAGGGAGTAAAACATGAAATAATTAAGTATGAGCCTAATGTTTGCAGAGCCCAATTTTATTACAAGTTGCAGTGGTAGCTATGAAACCACCTTTTGATCCCCAATGGAAGAAGGGGCGATAAAGTAGAGGTCATATTTACAAAACTCCTTATGGGAAGTGAAGGTTCACAAGTCTACTTTATTTTGATTCATGAAGGCTTTCTTGATGGACTTTGTGATAATGACCAAATTCCTGACCCACCAAAATTATTGTACTCAGCCCCAAACAGTTTGTTAATGTCTCAAATGTAGGTTCCTGGGAACCGAAAGGAAAGGCAAACTAAGCGAGCGGCTGCCTAAGCAAATTCTACTCCTTTATTAATGTAATATTTTTCCCACGACTCAACAAAGACCTGTACTGAAAAGCCACTTTCCTGTGAGTATCTCATAACAGGGAGGGTTCTTTTAAGCCATTCTTTAAGAGCAGTGAAAATGTTTTTTTTTTTCGTGGATACATCATAATAAATCTGCTTTTTTTGGAATCTGTAGCATGTTCAAACCCATGTCATATAAATGCAATGCTGATCTCTTTACATTATTATTGAATTAACTTGTTTTTTCTTGTATGGTGCACTAACTTTTGTGTTTCATTTCATCTGAAAAAATAAATATATCCATATTGATCCAAGAGGAGAGGCAGTTTTTAGTTGAAGCCGATAATGTTTAGTGCAGGGGCGTCCAACCCGCGGCCCTCCAGCAGCTGCAGGACTACATCCCCCATCCTCCTCAACCAGCCCCTTAGCTGAAAGAGCATTATGGGAGATGTAGTCCTGCAGCAGCTGGAGGGCCGCAGGTTGGACACCCCTGGTTTAGTGGGTCAACACAGAAAGAAAAATATGGTAATATAAGCTTTCGGGACCTCAGAGGTTTCAATCTGAAGATGAGACCTCTGAATAAAACCCATAACTTTTTGAAGATGGTGCTTAGAACCCTTCATCATAACATTTTTTTTAGGAAATGTAGCATTCTTTATTACCTAGTGGATCACTTTATTTTGCATAAACACTGATGGCATTATGGCAGCTGCCCAGGGATGGCTGCACAGATGGAATGGCTGGGATGGCTTCCTTGGGATGGCTGAACAGATGTCCCAATATCAAGGATATGGCTGCAATCAAGGGGCTGGTTAGCCATGGTTTGGGACAGGATTACAGCTAATCAAGGGACAGGGACTTCAAGTGAAACTCCACAAGCTCTCAGGTATGTGCATTACTCCTAAATGCAAAAGAATCATGTATACATTTTTTCCAGCAAAGGTGGGTAAAACTGTTTTATCTTCAACCAATGGGTGCCAAAGCATAAACGAGCCAAATTATTTTTTTGTATAATGGATATTTTCATAGAAACATTTATGGAACTGGACCTGTGAATGTCTTTCAATATTGTCGAAACCCCCCACAATGTATATTATTATTAAAAACACACTGATCATTTCTTAGCATTCACCAGAGCGATATTTATATTATTCACCGACGCCAATGTCGTGCAGAGCAACTTATTTTCTTCATTTCCCAGCAATAGAAAAAATAATGTGCAGGGGCCATACGGCTGTAACTTAACCCTTGATGTAGCTATATTTCACAGAATGACACCTTGAGAGAGGGGAGATTTCTTCCACTGAAATGTTTTATAAAATAAATACCTGGGAATGTTCAGGGTTCTTGACGCAGTCATAGGCGCAGTTGAAATGCAGGTGAATAAAATACTTTACCACATGATAAAGTGTTTCATCAGAAGGATTATTAGAACCACTTGGTAAACGCAAATTGATAAACTCTTAAAATGTGTAATATTTGAGGCTCCAGAACAGTTCTACATGTTTTTTTATTTTGTGCTTTTATACGTATTTATAGTATAAGTGCAGGGTACTTCTTCTTTAGTGGGGCTGTCTGTAAACATGGGGCATAACAGGCCCTCAGACAAGCAAAGGTTACCCTTGTAATATGATTACAATGGAGGACAATTAAAATCGACCTCCTTAGTTAACCTTTCCTATTTCTATCCTACAGCTTTCCTCACAGCTGGGTGAAGTTATGATTGGCAACCCTAACTAAACACCAGGATATTGCAAAGTGATGACCCCCCTCCCATTTTTCATATAAATGATGACATTCGGTTTTGTTTACATAAGCCCTATAGAATAAAGGAGTACAAAGAGAGGTGGCCAAGATGGTACATTTCCACCACTCGGATACCCTATATTGACAAAAGTATTGGGACACCTGACCATTACACCAACAGGGACTTTTATAACATTGAATTTTAAACCACCCCTTTGCAGCTATAACAGCTTCCACTCTTCTGAGAAGGATTTTCACAAGATTTGAAGTGCTTCTGTGGGAACTTTTACCCATTCATCCTGTAGAACATGTGTGAGGTCAGGCACTGATGTTGGACGAGACGGCCTGGCTCACAAACTCAAGGTGTTCGATGAGGTTGAGGTCAGGGCTCTGTATGGGTCAGTCAAGTTTTTCCACACCAAACTCATCTGACCATGTCTTTATAGACCTTGCTTTGTCCACTGGGGCACCATCATGCTGGAATAGAAACTGCTCCCACAAAGTAGGGAGCATAGCATTGCCCAAAATGTCTGGGTATGTCCCCTTCAGCATACCAAGACATTTTGGACATTTATTTACACAAGCCACAACCATTTACAATAGAATTAGCATTTTTTTGCTTTTCTTACCCACGTGCATAATTTTACATTTATCTGTATTAAAATGCTAAAAGGCTCTTGTCCTAGATATTAAATGTATAAATCTCTGTGAATAGTAGAAGTCTGTGACTAGTATGAGTAGTGTTTGTGATTATGGAAATTCTGCTTCTCTGTAGCACAATAAGTACTAAACGGAAATGTAATAAGGTCTCAAAACACCAGTTACTGCAATATACAGATTTTGATTCAAGATTGCAACAGTCACAAATGGCCAAATATGCCCAATACAAATATACATGACACCTATTATTTTTCAGTTTTCCTATATAGATATAGATTTGCAAATTTGTCCATGGTGTCCAATTGTAACAGAAATTAAAAGTGCAAGTCAAGGAAAAGACTTCGGCAAAAGTTCTGGGAATAGGGTAAAAAAGGGACTTGGAAGAAAAGGTTAAAACCAGGGTTGTTTTATTTGCAACTGGAATATTACGGGCCAAATTCAAAATATCTTCATGTCCAGACAAGTCAAGGGCTAGTGCTGGAGCCGTATCAGTGATCCACTAATATAGAGTCTTTGGTTGAGGACTCACTTCATTTATTCCCAGATGTGGTATAATTGCTATTATTAATGAACTGCGGTGAAAAGTTATATTTTAGAAACATTTTATGTTAGTTCACGCAAATGAAGGCTCAGTAATCCCTTGCCACTAAAAATGACCCTAGAGACGATACTGCTGCAATATGCTTGTCACTTGTGAGTGATCATAGTGACATCCTCTGGCAGG
>VKOC01000413.1:0-75523 GCA_009364415.1 Spea multiplicata
TTACAGTCTAGCGGTATAATGGGAGGCCCCCGCCCCAAGTGCTTACAGTCTAGCGGTATATTGGGAGACCCTGTCCCAAGGAGCTTACAGTCTATTGGCATTTCCAGACACTGTCCCATGAAGCTTGCACTCTAGCTTTATGTTTGTGTTACTATAAATGTGTATTGACTGTCCCTGCTGAGAGCGCTGTGCAGGGTATCGCAGGCACCATCGCTGGCACACCCCTCCTGTGTCAGTAATTGCCCCGGCTGCGGGAGTCGGAGTGATTTGTGCGTCCATCCCACTCTCTTTGCTTTTGTTCCCCACATCCTTTTCCTCTCGCCTCTCTCCTTTATCCCAGGAAACTTCTCACCAATCCCATCCATCCCTGTCCCTCTCTGATTCATAGGAAGGCATTTCCCTCCTCCCAGACTCTCCTCCTCCCTCCCCCTCGTCCACCTTCTCTCTATTCTGCCCTCTCTTTCCTCCCTCCTCTTCCCCTCTTTGTATTCTGCCTCTTCCCCCCTCCCTTTTTCCTCCTCACTCTCCCTCCCTACCCTCTATCTCAATATGGCGAAATCTTATGATCACCTCTTTAAACTTCTTCTCATCGGGGACAGCGGCGTGGGGAAGACCTGTCTGATCGTGAGGTTCTCCGAAGATAGTTTCAACAACACCTACATCTCCACCATAGGTGAGTGAGCCTCCAGAAAGTTTGGGATGATGTCACAACCCATCAGAGCTCTACTTCCTCCCCTCTCCTCTCTATCTGATATGACTCCTCTCTGTCCGATATGGGGTCCTCCTCTCTATCCGATATGGGGTCCTCCTCTCTATCCGATATGGTGTCCTCCTCTCTATCCGATATGGTCCTCCTCGCTATCCGATATGGGTCCTCCTCTCTATCCGATATGGGGTCCTTCCTCGCATCCGATATGGGGTCCTTCCTCTCTATCCGATATTGTGGGTCCTCCTCTCTATCGAATATGGGGTCTTCCTTTCTATCCTCCACTCTTTCCTACAAGTCCTAATGTGAAGTTCCTAAGGTCATATACGTTCCGGAATGTATATATGGAATTCCTTCCTGCTTTACCTTTGCCGGGAGACTGTGCCATGTCCCCACCCCTCCTATCACGGAGCTGCTCCAGCTTTAGAGGGTCCCTAATAGGTTCTCACTTAAACTGAAACTCCTAGGAAAATTACCAAAAGAAAAGTTTCATTCTACCGCCACCGAGTCAGGACTCCCGTTATTCTGTTGTCACTTAGATTGCTAGCTCTTTGGAACAGTTACAATTTAACGTGATGAAACCTGTGTACATAATATTTACTTTTCAGACAAAACAAGTTTATTTCTGATGCGGCTGATCGATACATTTCTTTATTCCCGGAACACGATGTATCTTTCCTGCTGTTTTATATAGAATATGTAACGAATCCGATCAATAAAGCTATGAAAAAATGCGCCCAATATACGGTATTCTAAAGAAGCGGTCGGCTCTGTGACAATGCCTGTGCTTCTGGGAGTCCGGGCCATGTATCCACCTCTGTTGTGTTAAACATTGATGACGCACGTCTTATTCTTCCTCCAGGGATTGACTTTAAAATCAGAACCACGGAGATCCAGGGGAAAAAAATAAAGCTCCAGGTCTGGTGAGTGATTGAGTAGATCGTGCCCAGCGGCGATAGAGCGCTAGCCCAGCCGATCCACGACATTAATGAGTAACCAGGTAATAAGTCATGGATCGGCATGAGCTGGGAGTCCGCTGGGACAGATGGTTAGCTCTTGCGTCAGTATGTCTGTGTACAAAACATGTCCGTGTGCAGCGCTGATAACCGCCCCCCAGCAGTGCTCGCCGGATGTTTATTTATCATACTTTCTCCATTCAGGGACACAGCAGGACAGGAGAGGTTCAAGACCATCACCACAGCCTATTACAGGGGAGCCATGGTGCGTAAACTGGGAAAGCTGAGCTGCATGTATTCTGAGCGATGTGGGGAGGAAAAAGCCTGTGTCTTATGCATGTTGGGGGGGTGGTCTGCATATGCCCTAACGTAATCTAAGGGTTTTCTTTTTAGGGGATCATACTGGTTTATGACATCACAGATGAACGATCCTTTGAAAATATCCAGAACTGGATGAAAAGTATTAAAGAGGTAAGAGAAGACTGAGATTCCGGAGCGACTGGTCAGACCCTTAGGGCGACTGGTTGGGGTCTGGACTTACTGGCGAGGCCCAAGGGGATGTCTGGTGTATTGTTAAGGGGGCACGGAGACTGCCCTTCTTAGGGTGTCTGTATAGCGCGGTAAAGGGGTGTTGCAGAGTTACTGCGATACTTAGGGTGTCTGTTATGGGTAAGGGGACAGAGTTACTGGTCATTACTTAGGGGTGTCTAGGGGTGTCTGGTATGGGTAAGGGGGTGCAGAGTTACTGGTCTTAGGGATGTCTGGTATGGGTAAGGGGGTACAGAGTTACTGGTATTACTTAGGGGTGTCTGGCGTGAGTCTGGAGTCACTGGGGGTCTCACTCATGCTTTTGGGGTATCTTGCAGAATGCATCAGCGGGTGTGGAGCGGATGCTTCTGGGTAATAAATGTGACATGGAACATAAACGGAAAGTGCCGAAGGAGCGAGGGGAGAAGGTCAGTGTCACGCACTCTCATGTCTGAGATTAATGGGAGTTGGTACCCCAGCCTATGACCCGGTCTAACAGACCTGTTAAGTGTCCTTCTTTCTCTCCAGCTCGCCAAGGAGCACAATATCCGATTCTTTGAGACGAGTGCCAAATCCAGCCAGAATGTGGACGAGGTGAGTGGCCCCGCCACCTGTATTTATTAATCAGTATACATGTGATGACTGCCTCATGACCCGCATCGCCTGCTGAGAACTTGTCACCAAGCTGGCACCCGTCTGTTACTTTATATCTTTCTAAATAACTGGAATGCTGAAGACTGGTGCAAGACTCATAAGACAGCCGACGGGCAGGGAAGTCTTCGTATGATCTCTTGTGTTACGACTCTGCTGGGAAATTGATGCATGTGGCCACCACTCCTGTACGACAACACCGTGATAAATAGTGACTTTCATTTTCTTTCTTTGCAGGCTTTTAATACACTGGCCAGCGACATCTTAATGAAAATCTCTAAGAAATCGGTACGTGGTTGGGGGGGGCTCTTGTCTTAAATCTTCCCTCTGTATCTGTTCGCCGGCTCGGTTTCTAATGCTGAGTCCTTGTGTTTCTCGCAGGCTCCGGGGAGGAAAGAGGTTGACTTAAAAAGCTCCTCCAAAAAGACCAGCAACAAATGTTCGGTGGTTTAACAGTTTTGGTGCGACTGCGTGGACCACCCTTAATCCAGCCTCATGCATTAGATGGGAAGGAGTTGGGGTGAGGATCACCGCCGCACCTCCAAGAAGGTCCAACCCTTCCAAGAACTTAATTACGAGACATTAGTCCATGTGTCATTCCCTTCTTCCTAAAGCCTTATCTGGACCCAACCAGCAATTAGAAGTCCCGAAGATTGTAAAGCATGTAGAAGTGTCATTGATACACAGGAATTCATTAGCCGTCCATTGGATGAGGGAGTCATGGGCCAGGTGGAAAGACACATGGACAAAGGAAGACCCTCGGGACACTAAACATTTAAAATTGGAAACAGGTTTTGGTCCCTTTGATGGCATTTTGAAGAAGCATGAGATCTAGTAAAGGTCATGTATGTTATGGTGTAAGACCACAGAAGTGTCCGAGATTCTAGAAGTTTTTAAGATGTTAGCGTCTTGTGTAGAAGACCGTCCTGTCCTCGCCCCCCTGAAATATCGAAGCGCGGGTAATTGACGGCATTCTCCTGCCGGCGTTCCATTTCTTTCCCCGGGGTGTTCCGTCGGTGAGGCAGCCGCCATGTGGTTAGAAGGAGCTGTTGGAGAACTCCTTGGAAGATGCCTCAGGAGGATGAAGAGGTGTCATGGAAGTCGGCGTACAATGTGTCTCTTTTGGCTTCATACGTGTTCGTGAGAGAGCAGGCAGTCTGCACACCTGAGTATTAACACACGGAAAAGACACGGAATGTTTTAGGAAAACGGTATGTTACACGCGGGGGCTGTTGACGGAAGGGAATCTCTTCAATACATTCAAAAAAAGGAAACTAACCCCATAACCCGACATTCAGTGGGGGGAATTATAAAAACACTAAGCACACCGCTAATTGCCCCTTGCTGGGGCAAACCTCGCTGGACCTTGTCCGTCCACACGGCTATTGGGCAAAACCAGCCCGGTGGGATTATTGGATCTGCCGTCGGCCCCTTGTCTCGGCGTAGCCTCGCTGCTTGTATTAGATCGAACACTGGGACGTTACAAGGTTCCGGAAATGCCTTTTTTTCAGGGAATTTTGTATTCCGCAGATGGAAAGAGAGGGCGCGCGCCTGTGATCTCTGTCTGAACCAATCCAGATACTTCTTACTAAAAAAAAAAAAAGGTGGCAAACACTGCAATATGCAGCTATCTGGTTGGTGGATGGCAGGCCAATGCTATGGGTGCGCGCCTGTATCAGTTATAGCGCTATTAATGTGCCTTGTTCTATTAAATAATGTTTTCTAACATTTCTACGCTCCATTTTCTTCATTTATGTCTCGTACTAATAACTGAAAGTGAATGTCGTGCTGATCCCATCTGGACATTTTCCAGCATCTGACACCAGTTATTGGGATTATTGAGATTTAGTGCACACAAACACGTAGGGACTGCCTAATAAGAACCATGTGTGAAAGGGTGTATTGCTAAAGGTACAGGATATTACATATGATTGGACTTGCGTGGCCTCCACAGTGCTGCTACATCCTGTGATATGAGCCTCTCCCTCTCTCTTTATTATATATATATTATAAATGTATATATATAATTAATAATTATATATATAATTAATAATATAATATATAAAATTATATATATATAACGTTATATTATATATTTATATATAAATATATATATACCGTAAAGTTACCAGTTCACTGACTCAAAGAACCGTTCAGATTTCAGCTTTTAATAAATTACACAGTGTGTCCATAAAAATACCATCCAACGATTCGAAGCAAAGCTAATTTCATAAATCTAATTACAAACAGTCATTTAATGGTTAGAAGTAAATGTAATTCCACAATAAATCCACAGGATGGCGCCATCAGTTGCCTAAATGCCATTTAATGATTAGAAGTAAATGTAATTCCACAATACATCCACAGGGTGGCACCAACAGTTGTCTAAATGCCATTTAATGATTAGAAGTAAATGTAATTCCACAATTCATCCACAGGAGGGCGCCATCAGTTGCCTAAATGCCATTTAATGATTAGAAGTAAATGTAATTCCACAATACATCCACAGGGTGGCGTCATCAGTTGCCTAAATGCCATTTAATGATTAGAAGTAAATGTAATTCCCCAATATTTCCACAGGATGGCGCCATCAGCTATGTAAATACAGATGAATGGGATATTTGTAATTACACGAGATGTCAGATATCTCGAGGCCGTTGAGTGGCTTCGTGAAATTGTATTATATATTAAATTTACATTAAATGAGTCGGTCTGCAGCTTGTCATGCTGTTGGTGTGGATTGTGGACAGTTAGCAGCCGCAGCGTGACATTGCTCCCGCGAGGGGGCGCTCACACTGCAATAGATGCACAAGCTGGTAGTGGAGGCCAGAGCGGCCGGAAGCGGATCACCAGACCGGATGAAGGATAAATTACCTCAGACTGATACTTCTTATCCGGAACAGAGGTTTTCTTCAGTGTTTGAGGGACTGAGGAGGGAATGGAGCCGGCACTGTGGGTCGTGGGCGTGCTGGTGGTGCTGAGCGGCCCCCGGTCAGTGAATTCAAGGGCTGGGAGCAGTTACTGATTATATTATATATTTATATATATATGTATACACTATGTATTTATACACCTACCGTCTGTATAACCTGTCGCACCTCTCGGAATACACTGCCTGAGGGTACCCCACGTCGTTTGGGTAATGTGTAAAAATGTGTTTAAATAGAAAACAAATAAAGATTATATTATGGTATTCGTCTTCCTCCAAAGCTGTGTGTAAGAAGTCGTGTATGTGCCCGATGTGTAAGCAGATGGGGGCTCTGCCAGTACCCATATAGACATATATATACACAAATACATATATATATATATATATACACAAATACATATATATATATACACAAATACATATATATATATATATATCTCTATATACACACATGCATACATACGCTATATATAAAATATAAACAGTATGTTCTGACTGGGTTACCCGCGGCTGGAGAGCGTAACTCAGTGCAGTGATTTAATGACAGAAGGAGGTGGTTATAATACTCATAGGGGACACCTCCATGCACATAAGTATTCCACAGCAAAACACAGTGTTTAGGATGCGCTTTAAACGTCTGAAACAGAGACGTATATCATATGACGCCTGTCAACTACGCCGTTTGCAGCGTGACTTTGAGACTAGAGTCTTTGGTTATGTTACCAGATTGCATTTAACCCCCAGCTCCTAATTCGATTTCTCTTTCCAGGTTGTCCGAGTCTGCATTACCTCAGGAGCAGAAGACCCTGGGTAGGTTCCATCTTCCCACAAACAGTCCCAGAGCTTTACAGGGAGATCAGAAACTTTCCTGGTCCCCACTGTCACTGTATAGCAGCTGTAGAATATTTAATCGCTTGTGTCTGCACCAGGCATTATATATTTCTATTGGGGTCACAAATTAACACAGGAGGAAGGCTAATGTGCAGAGAATATTCATATCTTCAAAAATACATCCCTTGATCAGTAGAACATTTCTAAGGAGATATCCACCAAAGAAGAAATACAAAATTGGGAGGGGGGGATCGTTGAAAAGCCAGACGTGTTTTGCACTTAACAGTGCTTAATGATTGGATCGTATCTCACTCATATAGGGAGGCTCTGTCTATTTAGCTTCATTTGGTGTGAATAAAGTCTCTGTTTTGCCTGTTATAGATAACGTTGCAGGCAGCTCCATGTGCTGGATGACAGAAGAATTTGGAATATCCAAACAATGCTCCATCTGTAACGAGTTTGAGGCAGTAAGTTTTATATATCCTAAGACTGGTATCATCCTTACATGTAAACACTAAATATACAACCACATGCTCGCAAGACAACTGAAAATGACATGGTAGGACTGGGTTGGCCCGCCTCAAAGCACGATGATTAGAGGGAGGGAGTGATACAATAAAAATATTCATTGCAGAAAGAGAGAGTAGAGTGTCGCTCATCACTAGGATGTTGGTTTGAATCTTTCAGAATACTGTCTGTGGGATGGTTCCTGTAGAAAGTGGTGGATTAAGGAGGTATTTACTTCTCTACAGAAAGTGCAGGGGGGGAAGTAATGGTAAAGCTCATGAAAATGATATGAAGTTGCTCTCAGTCTTACAGTTATTAATCTCTTCTCTGCAGAAAAGGATTGCTGAATGCAGCGTCACTGGGTTTATAGAACAAGTGCAGTGCACTTCATCAAGGAAGGCAGAATACAAGAGGTGAGCAGCCCGTGGGTCTCTATTAAACCTGCCCCCTTGGGAGGTAACATGCGCAGGAAAGGATGTATATGAGTGTGATACACGCGGTGTCTTTACTTATGCGTGAAATGGGTACCACCAGAATACAGCACCCATGGATGTGAATTAAGTAGAAAACAATCTCAAAATTCACCTCTACTTCCAACCTGCTGTAATCTGTAATGTGTGCACGAGAGGTTGTAATGTAAATAATATTATATGTAAATATTATTACATGTTATATTTAAAATGTATATACAGATAAAGATATATATTTATATATATGTATATATAGCCTTTTCAGATGGCTACAGCAAGGGATCATGTTTTGGGTTACAAATAACACCATTAATTCTAAATCACGCAGAGGCTTTCAGAGAACTGAAGTGCACCGCAACACAAACAGGGTTTTGGGGAGATCACGAAAATAGATTTATATCAACTATAATAACCCTTTTATTTTGGGACATCCTGAGGGTGTGTAACGAGATGCTTTGTCCTCCACCAGCTGTCGTTCTGTTATGATGGAGAAGCAGGTCTTCTGGCAGTTTGTGGCTGGCATGGTGGCTGCCGCTGTAGCCCTGTCCCTCCTTGTTGTGTTCCGCCAGCGGACCTTGGACAGGCGGGCACTAGAAAAGGTGCGCAAGCAAATAGAGTCCATTTAATCGACAGCTTCCCCGTGACAAGGACATCAGAGGATACGCGGGTGAACCCATGGCTGCGAGAGGAGACTTCTCTCTGTGGATGGGGTATTGGGCAGGAAGATGTAAAAACACACATTGTCCCTCAGACTGCAAATTCACACTTGGCTGCCTTCCAGTGCAATGACCAGTGCTTGTTATACATTATACAGACCTCTGCCTACCAACAGTAATCTACATTCCTCCCCTAGAGACTATATATAAATATAGATAATGTACCCTGGTATCCAAGGACCTGCCTCTGCGTGGATTATACCTTCCCTATTTATTATGCAGCCTTTTGCTGTCTTATTTTGTGTGAAACGTGATTTAAAATGTAATGTACAGTGTCCTGGTTTATAAAATAAATATAAATGATGTTTGCGTTACATTAATGTTGCTTTATCCGCAGGACATTATGGGTTATTTGATAAAGTGGTGCCGCCACCTGCTTCCAGACAATACTGGGCTGATTTAGAGAGGAGAGTTAAAATGACTTAACTGACCGGGCAAGCATTAGCCCTGAACATGGAAGCCTGCAAATGGGCAATGGGGCAGAGTAGAAGTGAGGCCACAGAATGTGGTGTTTCTCATTAAAGCAATATACTTTGGTGCTGTAACGAGTAGGGGGGTGCTTCAGTTTTTTCTGTTTAATAATAAATATTTGACTGTTTCTTTAATAGCGTTTATTTCATTCTTTCTCCAGAGAATCACCTCATTTATCACCTGGTTAGATGGATACTAGAGACACAAGCAGTTAATGTACCACAGCGTAGCAAGATACTGGTAGGTTTATTATGTATCGAATAGTACTATGAATACTGTCAAAAAATGATTTTATAAAAGAAAAGGTAGATTGAGGTATATTTTAGAAAGCAAAAAAATTATAAAGGTGACTGGTGGAGAGCCAGCAAGATTTTAATGGAAAGGTAGTATTTGGCAGAAGTGGTGCTCCAGCAGGTTTTTAAGGTACAGGAGCTGAAAATTATTTGAAACATTTCAACACAAAGCTATTTCATGGGTTAAAGAATAAAGATTTTTATATAGATTGTATGCCGACATGATGATCCCTCTACATCTGCCCCCAGGTAAGGAAACCAGACAGAATATAATATATTTTATTTGTAAAAAAATTTGTGATCCAGATATTGCTATTTCCACTTATCAGTTTCATCAGTGGCTTTGAATGTGTGGGCTGCTCCGAGTCTAGGGATTCAGAAAGTAAACAAGGTGATCCGCGGGTTAATCCCGTAGAGCCGGAGATTGCTTTACAGCCTGAGGGCTCGCACTGATGCTAATCCATGCCGGGCCAGTCAGGTGTATTTCCAATAAGCCTCTGACTCGAAGCATTTATGTGGCTTGTTCTGTAATGTGGCCAATTCTGACTTTGGGCTGAAAGTGCAATTCATGCAGGTCCGAGATGTTAGCTGCCCCTGCTCTCTGTGCCGCAATATATTATATTGTTTGTTATATACAAAGGATAACTGTCTTAGCAATAAAACATATAATTGTTTATAATGAAACATATGGGATCAGAGATGCAGAGGTAGAGAGATGAGAATGGGAGGGCACAACATATTATAAGCATTTAACCCCTTCGTGACAAAGGCTGATTTTACTTTTTGTACCCTTCGTGACAATGGCCGTTTTAACATTTCCGAGCTGCTCGTGTTTAGCTGTACTTTTCTTCTTTCCCGTTTACTGAACCCAGACAAGTTATATATTGTTTAGATGACATTGTTTTGATTGTATCATATTATTTACTATTAAAAAAGTATAAAATATGGTGAAAAATTTAGAAAAACTTTTAGTTAAAAAATCTTTTACTTATGTATAAAAGGTAATGAAAAAACCTGCTAAATAGATTCTACTATTTGTCCTGAGTTTAGAAATACCCAATGTTTTTATGTTTTTTTTCTACACGTTATGGGGCAATAAGTACAGGTAGCGTTTTGCTATTTCAAAGCCATTTTTTCCAAATCTGGTAATTCTTCCCCCCCATGTGCCATTAAAGTATTATCTTTTAGTTCAGCTATCATTGTCCTCACTTCTCATTTCCCTCAACTTCTCATCCATGAGCGCAAGATTAGATCTCCCGAAGATATGGCCCTTACACAAACCCTTACGACTGCCGGATAAGAGTATAATAGAATTGTGTCTCTCTGCTTGCGCAACCTGAGGACTGATTACGCCCGGAAATGGATTGGTGGAGGGAGGAATACATCCTGATTAGTGTCCCTTTTGCCTGGCAGCAGCGGGCTCCGAGTGATGAGTTCTCAGAAAAATTTTCAAATGAGCTCTTGAAAAATTATTTGTACAGATGAAAGAAACCGAGTCTGACGTCTGTACAATAAGAGACGCAGAGGTTATTTACTGCTCTGGTGGAAGTAACTCTTGTGCGACTGTATAGAAGGAGGACCTGTGCCAAGGAGCTAAAAGTCTAATGGGGACCATGTATCAAGGATCTTACAGCCTAGTGGTATAATGGCAGACCCTGTGCCAAGGAGCTTACAGTCTAGTGGTATAATGGCAGACTCTGTCCCAAGGAGCTAACAATCTGGTTAGCACACACTTGACAAGGGGACCTTTTTTGATTTTAACCATTTGAGTGTCGGAAGGGTGTAAACGATGCTGGTTAGCATTACTTTTTTGCGTGACGTAGACTGACACGTGAAAGCGTTTTAGATCTGCTGGATTTTCCTCGTCAATGCCAACGTTGTTATGTAAGCGGCTGTACAGGAGCAGCTCGTATCTGCGCCCGCTAATAATGCCTCCCCCTTGAAGTAATCCCGAGATTAAGACAAACTTTCCATAAGAAGATTGGTCCATTAACGAGGCATTAATTGTTGGCAGCGCTGCCCACGTGATCTCTGTGTTTATTGTCTTATTCTGCAGCGTGAAAGGGGTGTCCTTGGTCCCTCATCTCGTAGAAGAGGCAGACAGTGCTGGGACTTAATGGGAGTCATTTGAGAAAGGGTGGTAGATTCCTGGACTAGCTGTCCAGCAGAGGTAGCGTGAGAGGTCGAGCCTCTCTATTTACTTTGAAAAGATGGCAAGCCCTTCAAGGCAGAGTAAAGGGACAAGTTCCCGAATGTTCTAATGCGGACGCCGGACTCTCGTGTAAGTGCCTAGTAGGGAGCAGCACTTATTGTTTGTCTCCCTTTTACACACAAATCCAGACACGCACACTCGTTCCAAAAATCAGACACTTTTTATTCAAAGAAAAAGCCACAACATACTTTACAAACTATTATAAAACATCTCAGACCATCTGATAAGCGGAGCATTGTGCCGGGTGGACACGGAGCGGGAGAGGCTGTGGGCACGGCTCACTAAATGACAATCTGTTAAATGAACGGGAAACGGTGACCCTTCCTGTGGGCGAAAAGTATTTATGGAGTCTGAGGCCGGGGATCATGGGCAGAAGATCCGATTATACGCGTATAGAGCAGATCTAGGTCTGTGCACCGAGGCAGGGGGTAAATAGGGGTGGCAGAGTGTGCATCATGAGCTGTATAATCGGGAAGCGGGGGGCACATTCAGACGGCAGGCCATGTGCGGGGTACAGATGGAGCTCTGCTGGATGATGCATCCTCCCTGCTAGTAGCAGCGCAGCAGGAAAGAATTACAGGACGTCCCGCGCAGGCAGTCACATAGCTTCCCAATCCGGGGGCCGTGCTTGATGGCGCATCTCTCCCCTACATCACACTGGGGGGATACAGAGATGGGATATCATTGGGGGGCAAACAACACATAATGCTTCACACATCACATGACAAGAGGATTTCTGCTGGTAATGCTGTCATATCATGGCCTCAGAGGAGTGGGGCTCAGGTCCCCAGCTCGTCTGAGGTTTAGAGAACCAACTCTCTAGTGACTGAAGCCTTTTAACCTCCATATTTTGTTTTCTTTAGTTTCTCACCCTTTACCCACCCCTTTGCCCATGTTGCTCACCCGGGGCACCTGGCTGGCTTTCTTCTGCAGACTGAGTCCCTTATCCCTGTTATATTCCAGCATCTCTTCAAGTGCCATCGCCTGAAACAAGATTATGAGACGGGGCATTTGATCATCACACTTGGCGATTACTCAATAAAAGAGGAAAACAAGCAAATTGGGAAACATTTAATAAACACTTAATGAATAGTTAATATTTACTAATATATATTTATTAATATAAATACAATGATTCACTGGGCTAACGGTCATAGAGGTCTTACGAGAACACCGGCAACTTAATACAGTTTTACTTACCAAAGGCTGTCAAGAGTAAAAGCACAATAAGGATATAGGATGAATTTATTATGTGGACGTCCCGCTAAGCCACTAAAAATTCTATACTTCTAAATACCCGGACATTTATATGATTTGTGAATGAAATACATATATAAATGGTCGCTATATAGAGAGACAGACGGGGGTAAGCTCACCAGGCTGTCAGATGGGTAGCCGTTGTCCTCCTGGTCTTGTACCTGCGCTGAGTCCTCTCCGTTGCTGGTCAGTATCAGGGTAGAAAGGCAGAGAGCCAGAAGCAGAACACAATGTCTGGGGGGTAACCGACCCCCGGGGGGGCTTCTCCGCACCTTATCCATGGCTGTATAACTGGAATCACTCAGTTACTGTCTGACTGGGCTGCTGCTTCTCTCCAAATACTCGGGGAACCTCCTTATATTGACGAGGGAAGGACTCCACCTCTGAGCATCTGAGCACAGCACCCCCCTCGTACGCCATAATCCACCCCAGACTCCCCGCTTATTCGAAATCCTCTTCCTCTCTGTATATAATTATTCCCAACCCATAGGTCATTTCAATAGCTATTTGCCCCAGGCATGCTCCGACAGTGCAGTATTGGAATAAATGACGTAGTGGGCGAAGCACCCACCAGAACGGCGTACGTCCCCGTTTAACCCCCCACATTATATATTTGTGATTAATATTGGGTCTGTGTATCTGAGGCCAGCCCAACACAGTTGACTTTGTTCTTCAAGTCAACCCAACGGCATTTCATGTCGACTCCACTCATAATAAGTCGTTTTGGTAACTGAGCCGCTCATAGTCGAACTTGGTCGAGTCGACAAAATCAACCCAGACGTGATCAGACCCTCAGTTACCAAATTGGTCGAGTTTGGTTTGTGGATGTCAGTTGCGTGCGATCGGGTGACCTCCAGTGCTTGGAGCCCCCGATAACAGATAAATGAATGGTGGGTCTCTATTCTTTTACCCTGCTCTGGGGCATATGAAGCCTTTTATCTGGCTAAGATGCTGAATAAGGAGAGACGGAAGGATTCACACTGTGCTCTTGTTCATTGGGAGTGAAAGTTTAACACTTGCAAGGCCAACGCACCTGGGCAGCAGGTTAAAGTCCATAGAGCCGGCCGAACTCGCCTACCTCGTAACACAATGGAGGGTGTGTGTGAAATCCAGGCGCACCCGTGTTTCCTTAAACCCGACACTTTGCTCCAGGAAACAGTAAGATAAGAAATCCTCCAGCGGCCAGGGGGAATGTGACACCCGGCTCAGCCTTACTACAGACCGCGGGGGCCGAAAGGAGTCAGAGGCTGCTCCTCGGGCGCCCTCTGTCTTTATCATGAGTTATGAAGCACTCTCTGCTCTGTCAAGCTTCACCCCAAGTAGACGTCCTCTGTAACAGCTCGAGACTAACCCACGAAGGAGCAAAACTAAATGCATTTTTTATTTAAACATCGTACAAATCTGCTTGTTTCTTATGAGATATAACCCCCCCAAAAAAATAAACAAGAAGAAAATCATTATTTCTATAAATATTATAAAATATTTCTCTGAATATCAGGGAATATCAGTAAGGGTAGTTACAGAGAGTGGTGGGAGTGGGTGATATGTGTGCCAATTCTACACGGCTGGGTGGCATATTTAAATGCATAGATCACAAATAGGGGGTTAACTCCAAAGATGCCTACCTTAGCATGTTATATGTGCTGTCGGACACCGCGTGTTGTGTACCCTTCAGTGTATTTGCTCATTCTATGTGTGTTCATGTCATACGGCTGGTGTTTGTACCCTGGGTAAGGTGTGCGTGTGTGCAGGTGTGTGGCGGTGTTATGGTGTTTTTATTGCCTATCTGTGTGTATTTTTAGGGTGTACAGGAGACACCTGTGACCTGGCCGTTTGTTGATTTAGTAGCTTCCTCCTCCCCATCAGTTCTTCTGGTGCGTCAGCGTTACATCATTTGGAAAACTCTTTGTGTTGGGCGATTCCTGTGTCTAGAAGCGTGAAAGTCACTTCTTCCCCAGTCCTTTGAGTCCTTTGGTCTCTCTAGATGTTTAAGAGTCACATCTCATCTCCTCGCGCAGTCTTTGAGAGCTCCTTACTGTCTGCATTTTCTGGCACTTCCACTTTCTTTGATGGGACCCAGGCTGTGGACTCGGGTGGCACCTCCTCCTCCCAGGCTTGCCGCTCCCGAAACAGTCCCTTTATTTCAGGACTTGTCTCTTCCTGGCCAAGGTTAGACTTAGGAAGAAAGCGCCGGTCTTGTATCTTCTGCTCAGGCTGAGGTTCTGGGAGGACGCTGTCCACTCCAGGAGCCTCAGGGACCTCAGACAACCCAACTTTGTTCAGGATATTCCGAGAGATGACTGCAGTAAACGGAGAACGGGCGTCAGCTTTGATATTATAGGGAACCCCAAAAAGAGCACATGGTTTCCCGCAGCTTTCACAACGAGCTTGGTCAGTGTTATAGAGGGCATGGTTTCTACAATGGAGAAAATGCCTCCTAGAAGAATGACGATATCAGCAGTTTATTATGTACAATAAAGGTCAATGTGTCTAAATGTAATACATACTTATATGCGGTGGTAGGGAACCACATTATAAAGTATTTAATGGCCAGTTTATACGTTGGGGGCGATGTTACCTCCCGTGGGTCTGTAACTGGTCACATCGTTCGGAGAGGCTCTAGAGCGCAGCGGGCTGTAGCTGGGGAAGATGAGCAGCGCCAGAGAGAAGAGCAGGATCTGCAGTGCGACAGGGATATATGTCGGCTGTATGTTATGTACACATGGTCATCCCAAGGCCATGGGTATCACATGAGACATACCATGACACAGGTGCCGGTCTGTGCTGCTTTATTGGAAGTTTGTTTGATGAGGGTCTGAAGTTTGCGGAGCTGAGTGATCAGGGATCTGTGGAGACCAGGAGGCAGATGTTATCATGTGTTGAGGATGCCCAGTGTCCTCTCGGTTTGCCACTTGTTTGCTCCTAGACGTGGGATGTAGCTTCTACCTCCACTGCCCGCATCCTGCATTAAAACTTAACTATGGTGTGCAGCTTCTACTTCACTCCACTTGCGTATGTTAGCAACTAAACATGGCATGCAGTTTCTGCGGTCACTCGCCATGTGCTCATTAGCACTTAAACATGAAATGGAGCCTCTATCTCCCGTTTACTTTGTCTGTGCTCATTAGCCCCCTAGACACGGCTTGCAGCCCCTGTTTCCGTTCCTGATACTCCGATCACACAGTCCTCTCCCAGACCCATCTGCCGGCTGCACGTTCCACTTACATGTTGTGTTTTTCCAGCTCGACAACTTTTTTGTGCAGTTCCTGATTCTGAGCAGAACAGGCAGCAACTCTAAAATAGACAGAGAGAGAGACGGTGTGAGTTATTCAAGAGTATGTTTTCCTGATAGATAGAGCGCTGGCCCTGTACCCTATACCATAGAGTGTTATCTCTGTACCAACAGAGTGTTAGGCCTTTGCACCCTGCCATAGAGTACCGAGCAGTATTAATAAAAAAAGTTGGCACTGTAGTGTATATATATATATATATATATATATATGTATGCATGTCCAACCCTAATGTAGATAACACTATACTGTCCAGGGGGATTTTACCGTTACTAATCACCAGACAGTACCCCAAGACCTGTTCTCGGTACTGATACTATTGTTTCTCAGACCTGCTTTCCAGTCCGTCGATATATTCTTTTTTGCGCCTGCGGCTGTCCTGCGCCGACTGCTTATTCCGGATCTTTCTCCGCACCCTTTTCAGGATGCGCTCCTCTGCCTGAGTGAGGATCACAGCGTTAGAGGATGGAGAGAGGAAGGAACACATCGCGGTGCTTAGCTCAGCGTTAAGCCTGCGGAGCGTTGCCAATGGACAGGAGGGGACTGAGAGTTCAGCTAAAAACACACAAGTCCTCCTAAAAATCTATGGGGATTCTGCCTTGATGGCAGCTCGACGTGGAATTAAACACAAAATCTTGATAGATGGTGGCTAAAATGTAAACACTTTGGGGAAAAAAAAGAAGAGACAAAGAAGATAAACCCCATTCTTGGGAGGAAGGCGGACCAGATAGATTTATGGCCCCCAGAGGTCCTGTATGGGGCCATACCTTGGTGAGCGGGAGGTTACTGGGCAGTGCCACCCCTTCCTGAGACAAAAGCCTCTTCTCTTCATCGGTCAGATGGAGCTCTGGGTACTAAGGACAAAAACAATCAAATAGTCATTGAAAGACTGCCAGCTGTCAAATTCTATGTGGAGATTACTCTCTCTCAGACTGTAGCTCGTACCAAGGCGTCCACTGACAGCAGATCTGGTGTGGCGACCCGGATGGGTAATGCTGCCGGCTTGCAGAGCGCTGGCGTGTGAAGCGTTGGCAGTTCATTCACTATACAGCCGTCTGGAATTAGCACCGGAGAATGCCAGTCCTCTGTGCAGGGGAGAGACAAAAGTAATGGTCTGTTAAAGCTATTGACCGTCTTGGGGCAGATGGTACAGAGTTTTTATCTGCGACTCGCACGTCAGCTTTGATAAGTATCTAATGTCTTCTGACCACTATGGAGACTGGTCTACCCTACGGCTCCCCAGACACATCCAAAACAATGTCAAATAAATTGAGTTGATATGTTCGTTACCCAGTTGTATTGATATGACTCTGTTCATTTCACGCTGACTGTTCCTCTCCTCCAGAGAAGAAACATCGTACACCAATTCATACACCGCTGCAGCCTTGGTTAACGGGGTACTGGGCTCGCACTGAACGGGGGTGTCCGGCTGAGGGTCGTCTGAGAACCCGCTGTCGCTCTCAGGAGATTCAATGGCGATCGCTTCAGTGCTGTATACCTCGTTAGGGTCGATCATCATCTGCAGGAAATCATCAGGGTCTTCACGCTCCCTCATCCCCTGAAATCCAAAACCACCGGTCGCTGAATAACAAGCCAACATTACTCATACGGTAACAGATAAGACGTGCGGAAGAACATGTCAATGACCCCATCTTCCCAAATAAAGTGATATCGGGGCTTGGTCTTACCGCCTGTCCGCTCACTGGCCATTCCTCATACAGCTTCTCGGCAGGGAACCCGTGGGAATCAGGCAGGCTGAAAGTGCCAGGTTCGGACCCTGAGAACCCCTCCGACGGGAACAAATCTTCTTGCTGCTCAAAGAGTGAACCCAGTAGCAGGTCCGGTCTGGAAGGCTCCATGTTCCTGGGTGTGAGGAGATCAGAGGGCACTGCAGGGGCAACATAGGCATACGTATAACCATAGATGAAACATCCCTATGCAAGGGGCATCAGGCTTGCTTGTAAGGACCCTCACTTGCTACAGTGACAGTCTGGAATAGGAAGACTGAGGTGGAAATAGACCCCAAGCCCTTTGGGCACAACTAATATATTAAATGGATTCTGTTCCAAAGAGCTTGTTCCAAAATCAGTGATTTTCAATAGAAGGTTGGCCAGGGTCCTTTTAGTATTAAAGACCTGTGTACAGTTTCGTCCTTTCTTTCTTTCTTTCTTCTAAAAACCATACGAAGGAAGCAAATGTTTTGGACACGTACTGTGTACACATGAGGTCCTGTTGGATGGCCGTGGAACACACCCCGCAGTTTTAATATCCCAATTGTAAACACAAAAGCACAGTAGGTGAGGACAGATGAGATCCGCTTCCCCCTCTGACTTCTCACCTGCTCTAAAAGTTACTTTTATTGTAACGATACCTTCTATTTTCGATTAGGATACCTTGCCCCAAACAGCTAACTGGGGGTTCCAGAAGCTCCTCTCCAAAGTGTCCCAGGCGGGCCACATGCCCCCCACATGTGCGTATTCTGGAAACATGCTTGCTGAGACATGCCCCCTATCCTCTCCCTGTGGAATAGAGCTTAGAGCTAGAACTACCTCTTTGACTGCAAGCTCTTTTACTCTGATCTGCTAATCTCGAATGAGACGGAGCTTCAGGGGGCTATAATGTTCAGTATACAAACTGTTTAATGGGCGAAATGCATCGTATGCGTTCTGGAATGTTAACAAGAAATGAAGAGGATATTTAGAAACTCGTATCTGGTCTGGAAAAAAGTCCCAGCCATGCATATCAACCCCTAAATAACAGGGGATATAGCTGCGCCGTACCAAGGAAGCAATGTTTATGCATTGTACACATGACCCCCCCGGTCAGACCCCCCAGAATGTTTTCTTTGTCTTTCTTCGAGGTAATAAGGCGAATTGCATCAACACCCACAATAACAATGCAACTTGTAAACAGACATTGTGGTTTGCTTGTAGTTTTTATCATGTTGTAATACTGGATGGACACCCCCCTATCTCGCCCCGATCTCTCCTGAACGGATGGGTTTCTAAAATATTTACAGAACCCTCAATCTGCCAGCTTTTACCCTAAATTTATTTAGAAAATTACCCAGGAAACGGTCAGAGTACTTACCCCCAGCCAGGCAGACAGGAGACCAGCGCACACCGGCAGCAGATAGGATCTCAGGTCTCCAGGATCTACATCCTGTATGGGAGAGGCAGTTGCCACCCTCTTCTTTTAGAAGGGGGACCGGGGCTGTTGTTTGGCTGGTTCCTCGGGCGTGAGCCTCCCCCTTTATTCCTTCACGGCTGCACCTGTCACGCAGGTTGGCTTCGGTTCTGTGCGAGCGAGATTACAGAGGTGTGTCTGTTCCAAGGGAATGGCCGGGTGACACAGGAGGAGGAAGAAATATTGCTTTACTGAATGGGTGGCAGATACCGGGAACTGCTCCAACCCCTCCTGCGCTGCCCCTTGCTTTGCGATCATTTGCAACCCTAAAGGCCTTTGGATGTTGATACAAAAAGAGGGGTTATAAACAGAGTATGTAAAGGTTTATTCACTAAATCATGAGCAGGCAGGTGGCGGTGTACTATACCCAAACTGGATGAGTTTCTACTGTATAACTCAATTTACCAGCAGGCTCATAGTATAGAGAAAAACCCCAAGAGGGAAAAATAATGGGGAAGTGGCAGTCACAGTCTGACCTGTGTCTGACACGGAACTGGGATCATGTTAAACGTCTACATGTGGTGTCACAGAACCATTCCCAGCACTCCCAGGGACAAGGGGCAAATCTGACACCAGGAGGTCCCAGTGAAGTAAATTCCTCATGTTCTCATCATTTGGTCAGACACTCCCTGAGTAGATTGTGAACTCTGCAGTACCTCAGGTTAATTCCCCTTGTCATATCACAGCTTGTTGAAGTTCTTCTAACCACATCTTGAATTACAGACTTTTGGTCATCTTTATACCTCTCTTTCAGGGTTAGTATTCAAGTTAAAAGCGGGATTAGGATGTGGTTGATGGGCATAGGGTCTCTCTTACATATAAACCGCAAGATGGCCCACATCTGGACCCACCCCTACACTTGATATGAAACCCAAGACGTCCCAGAAGTGACCAAATACCAAGCAAAAAGAGCATGAGATCCTGTGCTTCACGATTGGGAGCGTCTCAAATGTTAGCTCTCTTCTGCCATTCGAGAAACATCTCTATCTACATATCAGTCTCATCCTGCCAGAAGGGGCAGTCCAGAACCCACATGTGAGGCAAATTTCCTCTACACATGAAAACCGACAACCCCAGACGTATGTTTCACCCTTTTTTGGTTTAGTCAGTAAGGTTTGGTTGGTGACTGTCTACGAACAAGACAGCAAGGAGATCCCTTGCCACAAAATCCCTACCACTTCTCCTCTGGACATGTTAAATAAGTAATTACCAATGTTTTTCTATATTTGAAATGACTTTCTCCATGTTCTTGGCTACACCACTGACATTCATACTCTGATGCAGTACAGCTTGTATGGAACTTATGTGGAGTGGCTGAAAATACACAATAAAAAAGGAATCTAAGAATGAAACACCTAACAAAAAGAATATGCGACATGCTTACTAGCTTTTCCTGTACTGCAGTAGACTTAGAATCAGCTCTTCTACCAACACATAACAGGCAGACTTTTTTCTTTTTTTTGGAGCCCGAGGTGCGTGCTCCTTTGGTGCTGCATTCTGTGCTCCGAAGAGGCAGCAGAAGCCCGATACGAAAACTGGGTCTCCACAAGAGGATAACCACCTGTGCATAAACGTGCGCTCACCATGTGCAGCGGCGTGCAAGACCACACACGGTGACTCCGACATTACTGTCAGGGCAATTTAAGCACCTCAGGCTCCATGCTTTCCCAGCCCTAAGGCCAGAGGATCAGCATAGTCCCCCCCCCCATGTAAGGGGAACTACACGTCATCTTAGCCAAAAGGCAGGCAGACTACTTTTGTTTTTTTTTTTTGAACTTCTGTGGGGGACCACCCAGAGCCTGCCAGAAAGCCAGAGTCCAGCAATCCCCCTTGAACTTCTATGGGGGACCACCCAGAACCTGCCAAAAAGTCAGAGCCCAGCAGTCCCCCTTGAACTTCTATGGGGGACCACCCAGAGCCTGCCAAAAAGTCAGAGCCCAGCAGTCCCCCTTGAACTTCTGTGGGGGACTACCCAGAGCCAGTCAAAAGGTCAGAGCCCAGCAGTCCCCCTTGAACTTCTGTGGGGGACTACCCAGAGCCTGCCAAAAAGTCAGAGCCTAGCAGTCCTCCTTGTACTTCTGTGGGGGACTACCCAGAGCCTGCCAAAAGGTCAGAGCCCAGCAGTCCTCCTTGAACTGGCTGCAAACCCAAATCATGGAAAGCTGTTTCTTACTTAACTGGAACTCATCACCATGGGCAGGGCAGCAGCCTACTCCCACAATAAGAGTACAGAACACCACACATAAATCTGACCTTTTCAGGAGAGCAAGAAAGTCCACATCTGGCCTCACCTCCACACTTGGGGTAAATCCCAAAAGATGACCCCCAACGGTTAAAATGCCAAACAAAAAGAGTATGAGATGCTTACCAATAACAGACAGTCGCTTCATAGCCTGTCCTACACGGTGTCCTGCTTGGGACCGTCTCAATTTTTTCTCAAATTTTAGCTCTCTTCTGCCTTGACAGATGAAACATCTTCATCTACATATCACTGTGATCCCACCCAAAAGGGGAGTCCAGAACCAAAAATGCCAAGCGCATTTCCTCTGTCCAGGAAAACCAACAAACTGAGATCCTCGCCAAGAAGAGATTTTTATTTTTAATGGCAGAAAATATAACATTTGAGATGCTCCCAAACGTGACGCCCTTTAGGGCAGTCTATGAAGCAGATGTCTGTCCTTGGAGAGCATCTCATACTCTATTTGTTTGGCTTTTAACTTTTTGGGGGAATCACTTGAGATTCACCCCAAGTGTAAAGGTGAGTCCAGATGTGGACCTCCTTGATCGTTTTTTAGTTTATTAGCTCTGCTTGTGCTTTGTTAATGAAGTCAATGAAGAGCATGTCTAGGGATGTTGGTTTCCTCATTAGGAGGAATTGTGCCCGTTTGGGTAACATCAGATTGAAATGTTGAGTTTTTTCTTTTGGGAAGTCAAAATCCAACTGTGTCTTTATTTTTTAGGGCAATTCGTTTTTTTTTTTGTTTGGCTTTTGTAGAGTTTACCTGCAAATATAAACCTGGGCTTAGATGTGGTCCTTCTTGGTCTTTTGCTTGTAGATGATTATTATTCTACTGCCTAGGCCGATGTAAGTTGAAATGTATCCCTGGGCTGTCAGATTGGTTATAAAGCTGCTGTCTGTTCTTGGTGAGCATCTCATGCTCATGGTTTTTTAATTTCACCGTTTGGGAACATCTTACGACTCACCTCCAAATGTATCTTACCACTAAACATAGATCATGTAGAAGTTAGATGGCTCTTTGGGAGGCATCAGACTAATATGTAGGTGAGAGTTTTCCTTCATAACAGCAGATGAGAGAGAATATTTGGGACGCTCCCAAGCGGGACACCCCGTAGGACAGTCCATGAAGCTGCTCTCTGTGTCTGGGGAACCTTTCGTACTCTTTTTTTTTTGTTTGACGCTTGACCCCTTATGAGACCTATTGGGGTTCACCCCAAGTCTAATGGTGAGCCCAGACGTGGAACTCTTTGCTGTCTGGTGTTTGTTTGGAATGCCAATTGTTTTCCATTGATGAGGCTGCCTAAGACCCGAAAATGTTTATTTGGGGTTTGCTGGTTTTTTTTTTTTTTAAACTTGTGTGGGGAACATTTATCTCGTGTTTATTGATACACGGATAGCATTTTCTTGCTTTGTAACTTTTTTTGGTGTCTTCCCAGCTTTAATCAAGGTTAAACATAAGGAAAAGGCTAAGAGGGACAAAATAATCTGAGGACTAACACCAAGTCTGACCTGTGTCTGACACGGAACTGGGATCATGTTAAACGTCTACATGTGGTGTCACAGAACCATTCCCAGCACTCCCAGGGACAAGGGGCAAATCTGACACCAGGAGGTCCCAGTGAAGTAAATTCCTCATGTTCTCATCATTTGGTCAGACACTCCCTGAGTAGATTGTGAACTCTGCAGTACCTCAGGTTAATTCCCCTTGTCATATCACAGCTTGTTGAAGTTCTTCTAACCACATCTTGAATTACAGACTTTTGGTCATCTTTATACCTCTCTTTCAGGGTTAGTATTCAAGTTAAAAGCGGGATTAGGATGTGGTTGATGGGCATAGGGTCTCTCTTACATATAAACCGCAAGATGGCCCACATCTGGACCCACCCCTACACTTGATATGAAACCCAAGACGTCCCAGAAGTGACCAAATACCAAGCAAAAAGAGCATGAGATCCTGTGCTTCACGATTGGGAGCGTCTCAAATGTTAGCTCTCTTCTGCCATTCGAGAAACATCTCTATCTACATATCAGTCTCATCCTGCCAGAAGGGGCAGTCCAGAACCCACATGTGAGGCAAATTTCCTCTACACATGAAAACCGACAACCCCAGACGTATGTTTCACCCTTTTTTGGTTTAGTCAGTAAGGTTTGGTTGGTGACTGTCTACGAACAAGACAGCAAGGAGATCCCTTGCCACAAAATCCCTACCACTTCTCCTCTGGACATGTTAAATAAGTAATTACCAATGTTTTTCTATATTTGAAATGACTTTCTCCATGTTCTTGGCTACACCACTGACATTCATACTCTGATGCAGTACAGCTTGTATGGAACTTATGTGGAGTGGCTGAAAATACACAATAAAAAAGGAATCTAAGAATGAAACACCTAACAAAAAGAATATGCGACATGCTTACTAGCTTTTCCTGTACTGCAGTAGACTTAGAATCAGCTCTTCTACCAACACATAACAGGCAGACTTTTTTCTTTTTTTTGGAGCCCGAGGTGCGTGCTCCTTTGGTGCTGCATTCTGTGCTCCGAAGAGGCAGCAGAAGCCCGATACGAAAACTGGGTCTCCACAAGAGGATAACCACCTGTGCATAAACGTGCGCTCACCATGTGCAGCGGCGTGCAAGACCACACACGGTGACTCCGACATTACTGTCAGGGCAATTTAAGCACCTCAGGCTCCATGCTTTCCCAGCCCTAAGGCCAGAGGATCAGCATAGTCCCCCCCCCCATGTAAGGGGAACTACACGTCATCTTAGCCAAAAGGCAGGCAGACTACTTTTGTTTTTTTTTTTTGAACTTCTGTGGGGGACCACCCAGAGCCTGCCAGAAAGCCAGAGTCCAGCAATCCCCCTTGAACTTCTATGGGGGACCACCCAGAACCTGCCAAAAAGTCAGAGCCCAGCAGTCCCCCTTGAACTTCTATGGGGGACCACCCAGAGCCTGCCAAAAAGTCAGAGCCCAGCAGTCCCCCTTGAACTTCTGTGGGGGACACCCAGTCCCCCTTGAACTTCTGTGGGGGACTACCCAGAGCCAGCCAGAGCCCAGCAGTCAGAACTTCAGTCCAGAGTTTCCCCCTGTTCTCCAGTGGGGACTACCCAGAGCCTCAGAGCCCAGGTCCGAGCCCTTCTGTGGGGGACTACCCAGAGCCAAAACCCAGAGCCAGTCAAAAGGTCAGAGCCCAGCAGTCCCCCTTGAACTTCTGTGGGGGACTACCCAGAGCCTGCCAAAAAGTCAGAGCCCAGCAGTCCTCCTTGAACTGGCTGCAAACCCAAATCATGGAAAGCTGTTTCTTACTTAACTGGAACTCATCACCATGGGCAGGGCAGCAGCCTACTCCCACAATAAGAGTACAGAACACCACACATAAATCTGACCTTTTCAGGAGAGCAAGAAAGTCCACATCTGGCCTCACCTCCACACTTGGGGTAAATCCCAAAAGATGACCCCCAACGGTTAAAATGCCAAACAAAAAGAGTATGAGATGCTTACCAATAACAGACAGTCGCTTCATAGCCTGTCCTACACGGTGTCCTGCTTGGGACCGTCTCAATTTTTTCTCAAATTTTAGCTCTCTTCTGCCTTGACAGATGAAACATCTTCATCTACATATCACTGTGATCCCACCCAAAAGGGGAGTCCAGAACCAAAAATGCCAAGCGCATTTCCTCTGTCCAGGAAAACCAACAAACTGAGATCCTCGCCAAGAAGAGATTTTTATTTTTAATGGCAGAAAATATAACATTTGAGATGCTCCCAAACGTGACGCCCTTTAGGGCAGTCTATGAAGCAGATGTCTGTCCTTGGAGAGCATCTCATACTCTATTTGTTTGGCTTTTAACTTTTTGGGGGAATCACTTGAGATTCACCCCAAGTGTAAAGGTGAGTCCAGATGTGGACCTCCTTGATCGTTTTTTAGTTTATTAGCTCTGCTTGTGCTTTGTTAATGAAGTCAATGAAGAGCATGTCTAGGGATGTTGGTTTCCTCATTAGGAGGAATTGTGCCCGTTTGGGTAACATCAGATTGAAATGTTGAGTTTTTTCTTTTGGGAAGTCAAAATCCAACTGTGTCTTTATTTTTTAGGGCAATTCATGTTTTTTTTTGTTTTTTTTTTTGTTTGGCTTTTGTAGAGTTTACCTGCAAATATAAACCTGGGCTTAGATGTGGTCCTTCTTGGTCTTTTGCTTGTAGATGATTATTATTCTACTGCCTAGGCCGATGTAAGTTGAAATGTATCCCTGGGCTGTCAGATTGGTTATAAAGCTGCTGTCTGTTCTTGGTGAGCATCTCATGCTCATGGTTTTTTAATTTCACCGTTTGGGAACATCTTACGACTCACCTCCAAATGTATCTTACCACTAAACATAGATCATGTAGAAGTTAGATGGCTCTTTGGGAGGCATCAGACTAATATGTAGGTGAGAGTTTTCCTTCATAACAGCAGATGAGAGAGAATATTTGGGACGCTCCCAAGCGGGACACCCCGTAGGACAGTCCATGAAGCTGCTCTCTGTGTCTGGGGAACCTTTCGTACTCTTTTTTTTTTGTTTGACGCTTGACCCCTTATGAGACCTATTGGGGTTCACCCCAAGTCTAATGGTGAGCCCAGACGTGGAACTCTTTGCTGTCTGGTGTTTGTTTGGAATGCCAATTGTTTTCCATTGATGAGGCTGCCTAAGACCCGAAAATGTTTATTTGGGGTTTGCTGGTTTTTTTTTTTTTTAAACTTGTGTGGGGAACATTTATCTCGTGTTTATTGATACACGGATAGCATTTTTTTGCTTTGTAACTTTTTTTGGTGTCTTCCCAGCTTTAATCAAGGTTAAACATAAGGAAAAGGTTAAGAGGGACAAAATAATCTGAGGACTAACACCAAGAGTTTTTTCTACAGGGCCAAGTTTAACATAGAGCAGATAACAGTCTGGCCCAAGGCCATTGCTCTTTTAAGACATGGCCCCGTGGGAAACGCATAGAGGCACCTGAGCCTAGATAGGAGTAAACATTTCGGTTCTCAAAGGCTGTGCAGTCAGCTCTCCAGCAGCTGGGCGGGTTATTAGATCGTAAGCCCTGTGCGTAAGGGTCTCCAGGGCAGTCATAAGTGTTCATGTACACGGGGTAGACACATTATACATTAAACAGGCATATCTTCTTGCTTAAACAGGTTGTGGACCTTACGTCATAAATGAGCTTTACTTTTGCTAAATAAGCATCATGGGAGTCATAGTCCTGCAAAAGGTTGTGACCCATGAGCAGACCCACTGGGTCTGAGATTACAACCACCACCATGTGCCAGGTTACCAGGGTATTTGTTACATACAAGAAGCTGGGTAATACATAAAGTTTTCCCTGCCCTTAGATTCTATAACGCCTCTGTCTGCCAACAGTCATCTTATAAAGATCACCTATTGTACCATGCTCTCCAGCATTAGCTCTATTATTTGAAATTAAATCCATCAGAGGACAATCTATTTTTTGTTTTTGTTTTTATTATTATTATTATTTTTTGTCATGCTGATAAGAATCACCCCTTACCTGGCAAGTTTCGCTTTAGTTGTGGAGAGCCATATGGAATAACCCAGCCGTGAGACTCCCCTCTAAACACCTCAAATCTAACCACATCCACTGTGTGGGTACACTAGAAGCTTTCACTACCGCCTGCTAACCCCTCGGGAGGGGATAATGGCAAGGGTCCTGGAGCATTCATGGAAATGCCTCTTGCAATAAATTTGCATAGACCATCCACTTTACTTCTGTTTAGAGTGTCCCCCTACAGGCAACTTCTGCGTGATTCTTAAACACACCGAAAATAGCTCCCCTATGTAAAAACAAATAATTTCCATTAGAGGGAGCCAGAGACCTACAGATGGCATAAACATTAAATTAAAAAACAAATTTAAAACTGCAGGTAAAATATCAGCTTAGGGGGCTTATCAGATCACAAAATTATTTAAACAATATATAAGTTACTTTTGACTCTGTAACAAGGACCTAATAGGATTTTTTATTTTTTGTTTTGAATATTTTGTTATATATATAAAAAAAAACCCACAAGAAGTATATTTTACATTTACCATACATAGATACAGAGAGGAACGGTAACAGGGACCGAGAGGAGCGTTCATATAACAAAGTGTGCATCCCCCATCATATGAAGGCTACCTGGCAGGCTTTGTGCACAGACAGTTCCAGCCTGATGGTGGCCCCTGGTGCAGCCATAGAAACTATTGCAGGGTGACGCAAATATCTGTGGAACTGCATTAAATTAATTGATGCCTTGAAAGGTGTCACAGGCTTAAAGGGTAAATTGGTCCCCCTTTCATACATAGCTTCAACAAGTGACCTTCTAAGCTTGAAGACCACACATGCAGATGGTTGTGGGAGACTAGTTTTGGGCTAAGCCAGAACATTAATAAGTTTCACCAGTTAGATCATTCAGATGAGCTTCATGGTGAACTTATTGTCTTCTGTGTTGGATGTTGCTCGGGATGTCCGTGGGACAAAGTCAATGTTCGCTGTGTGTTTGATGTTCCCTCGGCCACGACTCCAGAGGAACATGAAGATGAAGCACAGTGTTACGGAGCTGATGAAAGGTAGGACGCCACCAGCAGTGATGACGGCGAGGAGATGGCTGTGTAGCAGAGAGGGCTGCACCGCACTGCTGCCATTAAAAGCAGTCACCTCTAGGTGCACCCAGGCTGAGTCATTGCCCGCCACATTGCTGGCCAGGCAGAGGTATGCTCCAGCATCGTTCGCCTGTACTGGGTGGAACTGGAGATATCCTTCGGGGAGAATGGTTACCCTTTTCATCACTGGTGAAGCTGTTGTTATAGGCAGTCCAGAATTTGGTATCCCCTGAATTTCAAATTTATCTACTGGCCATTCAGTCTCTGACAGTTCCTTGGAACTCAAATGGTAATGGGACAGCCTGGGTGTTGATCTGGATGTTCCCGATTTTGGAGATTCTGTACCACCAGAGTAAGGATTGTGTGGCAACACCCATTGAATGGAGGGTTCAGGGACACCCTGGCTGTGGCAGGTGATAGTCACTTGGTCACCTTCTTGCACTGTCATCTTCCATGGTCTTGATTCTGTTATTCTGGGAGGATGACAAGTAAAACGTTCTGGGCAAAGCAGCTCTGAGTGGTCAGGGATCACCATCCCATGTAGCTCATCAGGGGCTGCACAGACAGGAGGACTTTCCCCAAAATGGAAATTGTAACGAAGGAGCCAACAGAGGCGACAGTCGCAGGACAGTTTGGTCCCAGACAGCAGCATGGTCTCCAGAATAGCAGAAGAAGATGGTAGGGCATCCTCTGCAATCCATTTCAGTGGGTTTTCTGATAGATCTAGTATTAGTAGATGGTCTAGACCAGAAAAGGAGCCTGATGGTATAGAGTTGAGCTTTCCTCCTGACAATCGAAGCTCCTCCAGCCTCCTCAGTGCCCGTAGACCCCCAAATTTAAGGTCAGAGATTGGGTTTCTCGAAAGATCCAGTCTTCGTAGGTAAACCTGCATGCTCAAGGCTTCTGGAACCGAGCTCAGGTTACATCTGGTGATTGACAGGGAGGTGAGATTTAATCCAGACAGACTGAGTGGCTTGACAGTGCCAAGAGAGGGCCAGTAGTCCATGTCCAGGACTCGCAATAATGGTAACCCGGAGAAAGACAGATCCTGCAGGAATGGAGTGGTCACTCCTCCCAAACGAAGGTCAGAGAGACGAGGTAAGGCAGAGAGAGCCCGGGTAGGGACACTTCCCAGCTTGGTTTCCTCCAGACCCAATCTTTGCAACTGTGGTAATCCCAGGAAGGCACCAGGAGATATGAAGAGCAGAGGGTTGTCCCCGGCCTCAAGGTGTCTGAGCTCCCTCAGTCCCTGGAAAGTCTGGTCCAGCAGTATGACTAGCTGATTCCCCCGGACATCCAGCCATGTTAGGTCTGGCATCCCTGAGAAGACTCCTGGAGGCAGAAGCTTGAGTTGATTATGGTGGACTAGGAGGATCCGAAGATTGAGCAATCCGCTAAAGACACCCGGCTCCATCCGAGATAGCTGATTGTGGCTCAGGTCTAGTTCCTCGAGACTGTGAAGATGGGAGAAGAGCTTGGGCTGTACTGAACGGATACGGTTATAACTCAGATCCAAGACATGAGAAGACAGAGGGATCTCTGGAGGAACTAAGTTCAGGAGACGGTGTCTGCAAAAAGTGGAATTGTCCTGAGCAGGGCATTCACAGGACGGTGGGCAGCAGAAGCACAATGAACTCATCAAAATTCCCACACACATGAAGAACATTGAAGAATCCAGGTGGAAATTCAACTTTGTTCTAAACTTTACCATCTTCATACAACACGCAGTGGGCCACATGCCAAACTAGTCATTTTGTTGCCACCGAGACATATACCAGGACTCCTTAGTGGTATGAAGCTCCTTTAGCCCATGGACCTGCAGAAGAACAGACACTTATAAATAACACAAACAGACTAGGACCTCTCTAGAAAGCTAAGACTGTACATTGTATGTCAACATTCAGAGCTGAAGCACATACTTGTCATCGACTTGGTTATGACTTTTTGCACATGTGTGCAAGATACCCATGTATTTTAAAAGGGTTTGGAGCCTCCAAACCGCACCTATTCACACCTTGCACACAGTTCTACTAAACCACACACTGTAACTGTTAACCACATACTGTACAGGGACGTGTCCCACGCAGCGCACTCATATACCCCAAATCCTAAGATCTGTCAAGCATGGTGGTCGCCTAACCACAGAGGGCACAAAACATCTATTTTACAAGGTTCCATCAGTTGATCTCTTTGTACTGCATAGAGCCACAATTAGAACCACGGAATTTCTTTAATGTATGTGAATGTTCCGACCCATTTCCTTTCCGCCTGTGAGTTCTGAGCTGCAGAAGGTTAAAGCCTGTGGTTTGGAGAAAGTCCACCACGCTCTGAAGTTTCGGTTGCTGGACAAGTGAAATCTTAGCAGCGCTGGTGCTGAATTTTTAATCTGCTCATTTCCCCGTACGGCGTCCGCCGGGGGCCCTGCCGCTCGCACCATACAATCAGGGAAATATGCAAAGAGGAGATGGGGTTACGGGCTCGCCGGAGTGAGCTGTAAACACGGCTCAGCCACCTGGAGCACAGGGAACCCTTAGACGGGAACGCAGCTGTGCGCTTAAAAACATAGGAAGGGCAACCGGGGCATTTTAGGCTATTTATAACTAGTCATAATGTAGCACCGCTTCAAACCACGTAGCTCAGCGGAAACACGCTAAACATTCGCAGCCTGGATTCGGGAGTCTTCTGCTCAATACTCGTCATTTTTTTCATTCCATCGTTTTTTTTGTGTCGGAGTCAGGTGCGAGAGTCACGCGGCGAGCACCCTAGAAAGCAGAGTCCTCCCTCGAAAGGCTCTGCGAAGTCAGAAGGACGTCTGGTGTAGCGTTTCATCAATCTGCTCACACGCCGACACCCGAGCTGTGTGGATTTCCTCCCATGCAACAGGTCAGCGCAGCCAAGAATGGCAGACCCTGCTTTACCGGGGCACGGAGCCTCAGGCATCCCAACGTACCTGTCCCAGGTATTCCCCGCTGTACTTGCCCGTACCTTCTCACAGACCACCACTCACACCATTATCAGGCAGCCAGATATACTACCACCATCGAACTACCACCATGCTCAGACAGCTAGAGCGACAGCACTTCCAATAAGGAGAATTATTTAAGTGAAATGTCTTTCATTTGGAGTCGTAGTGTGACCTCCAGAAGGATTACCCCCTAACAACGACCAGCCAGCTTTAACAATAGCGTTTATTACAGCGGAGCACGGACAATAGGGAAATGTGGTCCATCTTCTGTGAGCTGCGAGGGCATCTTCAGATCTCGGCCCCCCAGCCTGGTACTTACCTCCTGCCCTGGACCTTTTACTGCCCATTCCTGAGGTGTCTTCTCTAGCTCAGTATATTAACTTAGCGTTAGGCGATCTCATCTTTAACCGTTCCAAGAAAAGCTGAAGACTGAACATAAAGTCCAAGCCATGAGTTAACATGGGGAATAGTTTGCAGGATAAAAAATATTTCTGGCTTGGGGGAGAGAAGAGAGAGGGGATGGAAGAGAGAGGGACGGGGGAGAGAGGAAGAGAGAAAAAGAGAGATAGGACGGGAGAGACATTTAAATACATAAAGAGATTAAACAAAGGACAGGAAGGAAATTTATTTCAAAGGAGGAGAAAAGTTACAACAAGAGACCGGAACACTGGAGGGTCAGAGGCTGAGATGGAATGGAAGGAAATTTTACTTTACTTAGAGGGTGGTAGATAAGTGGAACAGCCTCCCAGCAGATAGGATGGGATAGGCATATGCTCCTGAATCTAAGGCAAGACCAACAACTGATTAAGAGTCTTTATACAGTAAAAACTCTGGAATTCTGGACCTTGGATAGCAGGGCTTAATGAGTAAAACGGACAGAAGTATGGAGACAGACAGACAGACGCTCTACGTCTGCAGATTCTATGAAACGTATTTCCTAAAGTGAGCTTTTAGGGTGTTGAGTCAGTAAAAGTGACGACCTTATGCCAACGACACAGGGTAAAGCTGAAAGCAGAATACAGGGAACTGTCTTATAAATCAACTTGGCATTTTTAACACAGAAATAAACTAGACTTAGGGGTCAAACAGAACAATTAGTCATTACAGTCAAGGATTGGGGTCATACTGTATATATACACATATGCACACATACACATGTATATTCTGTATATTAATATTTCTGTTTCCGTACACACTGTTAGGGACTTACCTGCTCTGGGGGATCCTGACGCCGTCTCTGTCATCTCCCCAACTGAGGGTTGGCTTTTTATGCTTAGTGAATGGTGGCCGGTGCCAGAGAGACAGCTTAACAGACATCTGCAAAGCTGAGACAGTCACGCTACACCTATAATCATTTAATATTTAATGTACTGAAAGGAGGAGAAGTGCATAGGGACTGCGCCGAGATTCACTGAAGTGCAACCTCTCCGCTATACGAACCGATTATCTGCCCTCCTCCCTGACCCGGTCAGCCTATGCCACCTCCTGCTCTCTGCATCTTGATGCAAACAGTGCACCCAGGAGTGAAGCAGCTAGAACTAATATTAATATGGAAATACAGATTTAGTAATGTTTGTTTTTGTTGAATGAGTACTTTGGTCCAATCCGCTGTACCTGGGGGGGCGCAGGTAAAGGTAAATTCCTTTTCTTTCTCTACAGAGAACCTGCAAGTAGTCGATTGTTTTTATCGATGTAGGGTCCCATCAGCATACTCTCTCCTATGTTAGGAATCAAATGCACACAGTGTGGGGGTCAGAGTCACAGTGTGCCCAGAGCGCTAGAAACCCCAGTGTGAATATTGACTACTCTCTGCATCTGTGCTGATGATGGTAGACCTGGTTATATTCTGGTAAGATATTAGACCCGGTACAGCTTCCTTTGTGAAAAGCACAACCTCTTGTTGCATGTCATTGAATACCCTCATCTCCCTCTGTCCATTCTTCCTCATCTCCCCCATAGAGATGTACTGTGTGACTGGTTCCCTGCCCAGTCCGATCCGTTCCCACTCTCCAGTTTATCGCCCTCTGCGATTCCAGATAGTCAGAGTTGAATGGGTTTCTGCACTTTTTTTCCGTGCGTGACCCCCCCAAAGCCGGCAGCTGAGCACATTAAACATTCATAGGGCCGGCAGCAGGATTGCGGGGCCCGCTCTATCACTGCATTAAACATTTCCTTAGATTCGGCTGCGTGGATAGATTACACGTAAAAAAAAAAAAGAAAAATGCAAAACACGCCACAGGTGGCTTTTAGGATTTAAGGTAATCTGGGACACAGCAGTAATACAACCCCATCACACACAGGTCTGTGAGCCTCCATACACCAAGCCTTTACGCTGCATCTCTAAACTATATGGGCAATGCTAAGTATCTGAAACAAAACGCCTTTATTTACAAAAAAATACTTTATTATTTTAAGAAAATAACAAAAGCTCAAAAAGCTGCAGCTGCGCGGCCCTCTGTGACAGAGAGGGTTTAAAACCCAATGCCTAGGAACATGGATTCTGCAAGAAAATGCGAGGCAGCTCAGTGTTAATAAGATTGCAAGCTCTTCTGCACAGGGAAACAAGCCCTCACATCGCAGCGTTCAGCGCAAAGTATACAGCGCTACGGTGTTTGTTGACGCAATAAATAAATAATTAGAATAATATTTCTGAGACTTTGTGAGTTGCTTCCTAGGGACAGGGCAATTTTCTGAGATTCATTATCCCAGTATCCCTAAATTTAGGAAGGTTACTGCCGTAGGGCAGGGGAGAGTCTGGATTCTGGGGCGTCATTCATGAGGTTTCGGGCTCGGACAGGAACAGCTCTTTGTAGAGAGGGGGGAATCTCTCGCAGGCGGCTCCTGGGTACATCTGCAGAAAGACGTTTAATTTCTCCAGGTGCAGGTGGCAAATGCTGAGGATTTTTCCCTTCTGGGGGAGCTGAAACAAGAAAGATATATAAAAAACAAGCATTATCCTACGTGTGGAGAGCGATGGGGGTAACGTAACTGTCTGATATAAAGTCTGACGGTCCTTTTCATAACCCATGACCTTCCGTCTGCTGTCGTCACATCACGTATCTCTGACCGGTTTGATTGTCTCATGCAGAGACTGTCTGACCTTGGGAATGATGCTCTCCCGGTGACTCCTGCGCAGCAGGTGCCAGAAGCACAGCTCTAGCTTCTTATGCATTGTCTCCACTTTCTGTCTGTCCTGCAGCCACTGCCGACCTGTAGGCAGAAAGACTGATTAGGAGAAAGGATGGACACATAGCATGTCGCGATATGTGTCACAACATGTCACACGCTCTAGAAGAAACCAGGACATGTCACATACTCTATCCCATATCAAGTCACGTCACATCATATTACATTCTATGTCACGGCATGTCACACACCCTGTCTCGGATATCTGTATGACATAATGATGCTGTCACTCCTCCTACTGTGTCATATCACACAACCAAAAGCCTCCCTTGACCTTATGAGTCTCTTTACCTGGGTCGATGAGGATGATAGCACTGATGAGCGCCATTTCCTGCTCTGTCAGATTGAGTGCGCACAGGGAATGGCAAAGGTCAAATATTGCGCCAATCAAATCACTGCATCCTGCGAAAGAAAGATGGGTTAATGAAGGGACGTATCTTGAGGCCATGTGAATGATGCCCCTGTGGATAATCCTACAGATTGTAATTCAGGATTACCCAGAGTCAGAGAGCCCTTGGAGAGCCCATTTCCTCTGTTTCCACTTTACTGAGGACACTGTGACCCCCGATACTAGTGACATGCCCCGAATTAACCCACATGTGCTCACCCAGGGACTGGAAGATCTCCGTCTTGGCGTACTTGCCCTCAAAAAAGATGGTGCTGTTATAGCAGTTAAAGGCACGGCTCATTCTGATTAAAAGGATCTCCATGACACCTACAAAAAAAAGAAAAGTTTTGGGAGCTCTGGACACACAAAGAAGAGATGTGAGGTTTTAGAATCTCCGGAGAGACTATTGAGATTTGGGAAAGACCATGATAGAGTAAAAGGAGGGCATACAAAGGGTAAGAGTTCACGTTACCAGCTTTCAGCAGGACAATCTGGTCATTGGGATTGAGCTCCATGAAACCGCTCAGCCGCTTGGCGAATTCCACAATGTACTGGATGGCATTGGTGATATGACAGACACATCGTTCCCACATCTGGTCCACGGGCTAAATATAGATACAAACACCAATGACCCCTGCGCTGTGACCTTTGCACCCTACATCAAAGCTACCCTTTTACCGTTTGACATTGCTACCTCTGTACAGAGCATTACCTGCAGCTGGAAGCCTTTCACTTCCTCTGGGGAGAATATCTCCCACTTGAGAACCTGTAGACTCTCCAGGTGAAACTGACAGGTTTCTTTGTGGGCACATACCACGCTTTGCATCAGCATCTCTGGGGATGAGAGACAGAGTCAACGTGTGAGACACAAAATGAGGAGAGAATTAGGATGACGGAACAGAGAACCAGAGAGTCAGGAGCTAGAAACAGAGAATGAGAGAGTCAAAAGCTATGTACAGTTAGAATGAGAGAGTCTGGAGCTAGGAACAGTCAGAGAACAACACAGGAGCTAGGAGCAGTCAGAGAACAAGAGAGTCAGGAGCTAGAAACAGTGAGAGAACAAGACAGTCAGGAGCTAGGAACAGACAGAGAATGAGAGAGTCAGGAACTAGGAACAGTCAGTGAGGAAGAGTCAGGAGCTAGGAACAGTCAGTGAAGGAGAGTCAGGAGCTAGGAGCATCCAGTGAAGAAACTTCAGGAGCTAGGAACATTCAGAGAAGGAGAGTCCGGAGCTAGGAACAGACAGAGAACACGACAGACAAGCAAATCAGTGAAAGATTATAGATTAATTTTGTTGGTTAATTTTCAAATTTCTTTGTGTAGTTAATGTTGGGAGATATTTTTTCCACCTCAACTAATCTGCAAACTCAGATGCATTAAAACCTAGCATCCCAGCATTTTCTCTCGTGAGGAGGACTTACCTATGTCTGTAGCAGACATCATGCATTCAGGAGGCAGCAAGCTTCCCACGTTTAGGTTACAGTAAGGTTCTGGATTCTGAGTGGGAGGCAGTCTTTGGAACAAACTCGGTCGGAAGTTCTCCACAAGAAGCTGTGGGTCCCTGGAGTAGGACTTTCTAAGGGTGGACTCTATTGAAGGCTTATCAGCAGCCGGTGGATGGTGGTGGAGAAGGTGGTTTCTTGTGACCAAGCACGGGGACTCCCATCTACCCTGGCTGCTCCATGTTGTTGGTGGGAACATCTGGGTTGGTTTTGTTGGGTTGTTTAGTGGCTCCAGATTCTGAGGATCTGAGGTGCATGATGGGGTTGGAACTTCGGATCTCTGTTCCCTCAGACGCTGCTTCTGAACCTCGGCTTGTAAAATATCTCTCTGCTTCTTAGACATTCTGCCAAACTTCACAGCTGCAAGGAACAAATATGAGGCATTGGAGTTTCCTCCAATGAGACCACCCCAGCCTCACTCTTTTAGTATCTCCCTAGCCTCCCTCCGCCATACTCTCCCCAAAAACTCAGGCACTCCTTGAAACCCCAATAAGTTAAAGACTTCTGATCATATCCTAGCAATCCCAGTTGACTACTCATCTGTAAATCGTATCATAAGGAATGTTCTGCTTCTTCCTATCTAAGTAACTGTAAATTACTACATACAGTGGACTGTTCAAGAACTGACAATTTAACTAACAAACAAGGTCTGTTCCTAGTGGATCTCCACGGTCTTCCAGCAATACAATATAATACAAGAGCGCTATGGGAATAATATTATCATTGTGTCTTGTGGTCTGGTACCTTGTCTCTTATTTGGAAAATGTTCTCTGATACAACATGTTCCGTTATCACTTTCCTGTTTCTACATATCATGTGGTCAAATGGAGACGCATAGGTGGGGCATGTGGTCTACACTTGGACAAGTGGGTCACCCACATCCCCGAGCACCCACCCGAGAAAAAATAACAGAAACCGAACACAACTTCTGTTACCTTGGTGGGGATAAATGAGAGGTGTGTGTTTGACAAGAAAGGTAAGTGTCTGTGTATTAGGAGGGGATGAGTGACAGTGTCCTGATGTCAGTGTTTTAGGAGGTGGTGAGTGATCAGTGTCCCGGTGTCAGTTTTTTAGGAGGGGGGGAGTGATCAGTGTCCCGGTGTCAGTGTTTTAGGAGGGGATGAGGGGTCAGTGTCCTGGTGTCAGTGTTATAGGAGGGGGTAAGGGGTCAGGTTCCCAGGCGTCAGTGTATTAGGAGGGGGCGACAGCTTCATGCCTGGTCTTCGTGGGCTGGCTTGCCGTGGCTCACCGTTGCGTGACATTCCCAGGGAAAGGCATTTCTGCAGTCGGCAGTGCTGGCAGCGGTTCCTGCTGTTGCGGTCTATCTGACAGCTCTGCTGCTGACTGCACGAATAGATGGGCTTTCCCTGCTGGCTGCGGCGGAAAAATCCCTGCGAGAGAACCAGACAGATCAGTGAGAGTGGCATGTCCTACCCTCCCGTCCTCCCTCCTCCGTATTATGCCCCTCACGTTAAGTATTCTGTGTCCACTCCCCATTTGATTACTATAAGTGTTCCCTATAACTTTTCGACCCTCGGCTTCTCACCTTGCATCCTTCACACGTTATCACGCCATAGTGGATCCCTGAGGATTTGTCTCCGCAGATTTTACATGGAATCACTTCGATCTGGGCTTGGGGGGACAGAGGATGATAAAGAAAGAACTGAATGAGATTTTCTCACGCCATAATGTTTTAGAAAGATTTCCACCGACGCCAGTGAAGACCTCCTACGGTTGACATAAACAACGCAAAATGTCTGTTTCCCCGCAGCATTCACGTGACAGAAGTGGAAATGCTGCCCACTGTTTTTAGACAGAATGAACGATTATTTAGCTCATCTTGCTGAGTCTGCAGTTTTGGGAGTGGAAATGATATTTTCTGCTGTGGAAAGTAAAGAATCTTTGGTTTTTGAGGGAAGGAAGTGGAGGGCAATGCAGTCTTACTAACATCAAAAAGTCAAGAAGAAAACGTTCTTTTTTTCATGAAAGAAACATTAATTCTTGAAAATAAAAAATACCTGAATTTTAAACGAGAACAGAGCGTCGAGAAAAGAGAACTCAATGCCGCATTAAAAAACTTCATTCCCAGCACTGCCGAAAGCAACAAACCCTTCCCAGAAATAAGTCTGCCGCGTTCATATTGTCTCCCGGGACCACTTAAATGTCATGTGCTACAAACACAGGCACTGATAGGTTGTTGACATAGGATACTTTTAATAACTTTTTTGTTTGTTTCTGATATTTATTTCAGAATTCTATTTTCAAAGAGCTCCACTTGCCTTTTGTGTGTTTTTACAGTAACACATTTCGGGGGTTTCAAAGCAAACTATAAATATAATAACATATATAAATATATTACATATAATCCATTTAATATTTATAGTGTATCGTAATACTGAAGGCTGTGAGACTGTTGTGGTCTAGGGAAGGGCTGGGTATTCTGGTTACAGGTGTTAGAATATGAAAGAGAGACTTTTAAGTGGGGAGATAAAAAAGGGGTTAACCCTACTGGTGCCAGCCGATTTTGGCCAGTCGGCCACTTATAGATTTAGAATGTTCTAATATTGTAGAAACTAATACATTTATGCCAGAATTTATAAAAAATGGGGAAAAATCTCTGCCACATTGTCCACGTTAGAATGTGGCACCGTGGCAATAAAACAATGAGCCTTTTTGGTTCACACATATATGCTCGGAGGGTAAAATTAGAGTAAAGGGTCTTAGGGCAGCTGTACTTTTTACATACCCCCCCCCCAGTGCAATTAATTACTTGTATTATGGAAATGAAATAACCCCCATACACCACCAAGTCGTTAAATCCCAGCCACTCGCAGCATGTTGTGTTTATTTAGAGCTCATTTGCATAAAGTGCTCTGAAAGCGCTGCCTTCTTGGAACTAACCGCTCGGCGTAAACCAGCAGTCACAGTGTGTGTCACTCCAGCTAACCACAATGACTTCTTTACCAGCCCTACTAGAAGGCCGTGCCAGACACCGATCTATCACAGGGTCACATACTGACTGATCGGTCCCATTCTGAGAATGTCTCTTTTTCTTTGGACGAGATTCCCAAATTTTTTGAGATTTACCATAACCCTTTTTGGCCAGGAATGCACAAATCAAGTCTAAGGACGTGAGGGATGCCCAAAATTCCCAGAGGTTAATACAATGTTAATCATGGCCTATTAATTGTATATTATTGATCTGGCAATTAATATGATACGATGTATTGGATTAAATCCAATCTGCGGAGTCGTGTGCACGATCTGTTGATGACACTCAAAGGTCTGCAGCATCTAATGAGGCTAATGGGTTTCCTGTTGTCCGCGATATATCGACGACATTTAAGGGTCTACGTGACGTGGCTGCTCATGGCGTCTCTATCACTCGCGTCTGTGTATAAGCAGGGGTGGACCTAGACTCGTGCTTTGTGTGTAGATGTACTGGGGGCTGCATCTCTGTAAGAGCTCATACCTGGACAGGATATCTCACAAGCCGCCCCCGGTAAGTCTAGGTTTTTTCTGTGGGCGTACAAGCCCCAGACTAACACGGGAGCGATCGCTGTCTGAGTCAGCGCTGCTAACCTGCGGCTAGATATTAGTCAGGGGAGGCTCTCAGCTACGGCTGACGGTAACTCTCCCTTTTATACACTTAATCCTGACGGGAACACAAACCCCAGAAAAGGTCAGACCTTTAAAGGACCCACAGATCCACAAAATAGTCCGGGACAACCCCTGTACCCGAAAGCAGTAAATTCATGGCCTCGTGTATTGGAAAGAGTCACAAAATGCGGGCATTTAACCCACTAAACATGACGCCATCCCTCCGTCACTTTGATTATGTTTACATTCTCCCCCCTCCTGCAGTTTCTTTAATAGACAACTCTTGGTAATACAGCCCCCCCCAAATATGTTCACCCTTTATCCTGTATGTGGGGTTCACTGATGCCCCAGTGGGTCAATCCTTCGATGTTCTTCGATACATTTCGATACATTTGAGGTACACCCTCCCCTTGGAACATACAAGACGATCTAGGTGGCTACAGAAATGGCAACGCATACACATGTATATTTATAACCCCCCCCGCCAAACATAGGGTCTCCCCCAGGTGCTGGGTTATAACCGTCTGCGATCCCTCGGTGAGATATCTCCCCACATTCCACATCACTAGACGCAGCTGGGAGCAGGTGATTCGATACAAAGTGCAGAGAGCGCGATCGCCAGCTCCCTGACACGCTACACCTAGAACCCTAAAACATGTCTTTAAAAGGTACGGAACGCTGTTAATAAACGTTCTGCCAGTCACTGGTCTTCTCCAATATTTTTCCATGTATTCATTATTTATCAATTTATTTTAGTAAAAAATATATATATTTTTGTATTCTCTTAAACCTACTGGGCTTTTTAATGTTTCTCTTTAGAATTAGTCTTCTTTAATTATGCCCCCCACAAAAAATAAAAATAGTTACGTAACTTGCCTAATTAATATAAATATATCTTCACGGAAACAAATGAATAAAGCAAGAACGGGAATTATATAATAATAGTATTATTAGTAATCTTTTTTTTCAAGTTTCAGTCTTTCAGAACTTACGTTGAACGTCCTGAGAATCTTTCATTACACCGAATTCTATTTACTTAATATATATAAAATATATAAGTAATATATATATATATATAATTGAATTGGACTAGAGAAGGGGATCTCTGATTTATAAATGGAATGATTTTGGAATAAACTTAATTAAACTTAATTAAAAAAAAAAAAAGATTTTATGTAAGAAAATAAAAACACCACCATGTATGATAGAAAAATGAAAACACAGATTTTTTGTAAAATTTCTGTACTATAATGTAAATCATTCTTGCAAATTAATAACAGGTGTTTCAACAATAATTAGCTGAAATATTTTTTCAGTAATACCCGTTCTGTAAAGTCAACAAAAAGGATCCATAATAGCGTTAAATAGAATTTAAAAATGATGTTCCAATTAAATTGTATTTTGATTAAGACATTGTATATTTTATTTTTAAATATTATTACTAATATTTTTAATAGTTTGCTTGAAATCACAAACTATCTAATACATTTGTTGTAGAGGGTATACAGCAAGGGTATTAATATGCATGGGATGGCATATGGCTGCCTTAATCTAAAAAGAGACCAACGATTGTTTCAGGTTTGGGCAAATTATATATATATATAGTAAATATATATCCCCTGGATGCAGTAATAGAGTCCATTCATTGAGTAATACCCCACCTGAAATGCCCTGGGTGGTCACTGTTGTCCATGCTTTGCTATTACTATTAAAGGTACAGGACCGGCTTAAAAAAGTCTAAGAAGATGCCGCACACTATTAATGCAGCCATCAGATGAATATATTTTATGTAATATATATCACATTGTTTTATGTTATAGTTTAGTATTTTTCTATTTTATTGCTAGTAAATGGAAGACTGTGTATATGGTTTTCAGAGAAAGTCCTGATTGATTTCATCCAAGAATCTCTGACATTTGATTGGGACGATTTGAAATGAATCAACATGTTTATAAAAAATGGCCATTTATATAATACATTTATATATATTACATATACAGGAGCCCTGCACACCCACCACCCGCCTCTCCACTCCACACGTACCCCTAAGCTGGACTGTCACCCTCTTATTACGATAGACGGGGGTTATAGATAAGACCTTTAACCTGCCGTTGACGTTTTACAGAGCGGGAGTTAGTCGGCATGGGCACTAAGAGAGCGCAATATGTACGGCTTGGAGGAAAGAAGAGAAAGAGGAGATGTGATAGAAACATTTAAATGCATACAATTAAGTTTATTTCAAAGAATGAGAAATATTAGAACAAGAGGCCAGAATCTAACAGTAGCGGGTCAGAGGCTGATTTAGGATGAAGGAAGTTTTAGTTTTAGTGGTAGATAAGCGGAACAGCCTCCCAGCAGAAGTGGTAGCGGTTAATACAGTGCATGCATAGGATAGACATATGGCTCCTGAATCTAAGATGAGACCAACGACTAATTAAGTCTGTACATTTCTTTATATATATATATATATATATAACAGCTGTGTGAGTACATGGATAGAGTGATGGATACAGATTATTACATTAATACATACAAGCAGATATAAATGTGTAAATATACAAATATATATTTATATAATATACTACGTTAATACATCAATAAATAGATATAATAATAGTTATGTTTATCATCACACTCGTAGCAGCATAAAGTAAAAGTATAACACGCGTGATAAATTCATAGAGAACGAGACATTACAATAGACAGAATAGTGTCTAGAATAATATACATGGACGGGGGAGATTAGGCTGCCGTACCTCTCATGGCTGGGCTGCTCCTGTATCACCTGTACTCAGTACTCTGAACCCCGCAGCATCCACACACACACACAATAACATCCTGCCTCAGCCAATGGGACACAGGGGGCAGGCTCTCCACAGCTCCAGCAGCCAATAGCAGCTCACGGTGGAAAGTAACCCAGCACGTAGCCTGCAGGCCTGGGGCCCCCTGCAGGAAGGGCTGGTATTTGCAGCCTCGTTCATCCACTGTGTGTATGGGGAGGGATGGAGGAGCCCAGGTGCGCAGCATCTACCAGAAAGCCTATAAATATAGCATGAAAGAAAGCAGCCGCCGCATGGAGCAAGTGCAGCTGGGGGGCACACCTGGGGCTTTATACTTGGATATACACATGGGGGTGTTCAGAAACACAAACACATGCATACATGATCTAAACATATACAAAGGTAATTCTGGGTATAGCTTATGTGGTGTCAGTGTGTGGCTTCCCAGCCCTTGGGTGCACAGGTTAGACAGAGAGAGATGCTGAATGGTAACCTGAAGACAGCCTAAAGGCGAGGTAGAGGGTAATACAGCGAGGGTATTAAACATGCATGGGGCAGGCATACCACTCCTGAATCTAAGACCAGACCGACACCTGATTAAGGTTCGCCACACATTAACACTCCCAAGCTGGCATGCAAAGAGTTAATGGCAGCAGGGTACAGTCAGGGATGGATGGCCCCCACGGGCAGATGCCTCCGCCTGCAGGAGAGCTTCAGGTCACTTCCCTTGCGGTGGGAAGGGAGAGTGATTGAGGTCAGGAGATGGGGATGGCAGTTATTGTGGTCAGCCCTTATATGCTGTAGCCGGCGCCAGGAGGTTATACACGCAGGCAGAGATGGGTGCCCCATTACACAGCCATGCGCGGCTCTGGCCTCCCCGAATCTGACCTCCACAAAACAGCTTCCTCTGCAGAAACCGCAGCCTCTACTCTCCCTGCCTCCCCGCCATTGCATAAGGTGCAGTCAGTGCCGAGGGAGATCACATCCGCGTATCCTGTTAGAAGAATAGCAAACCACGCAAGCCGAGCGAGCCCCCGGCAGCAGTAAGCCCGCTGCAGCCGCTGAACCTGCCTCTGCTGCCGGCTTATCTCATGTTAACTAGTTAGATTGTTTGTGAGACGAGTGGTTGCTCTTTATAGGGGTCACTTCCCGGGTCACAACGATATAGTGACCACATGCCCCCCCTTCGCTGTGGACACTGGTGGGTTTCATGCTATCCCAGTTCTTAGGGTATCACGTCAATAACTTTCTAATACTATTATGAACCAACACGATTTCTAAACCTAATACAATGTGACACACTTAGTAAGCTTACTATAGGGTGGCAAAGTACGTACTTACGTCGCTGCCAATAAGCGGTCCCGTGTCGCACTGGACACCGGGATCGCGAAGGGCTGGCTGCTGACCGCTGGGCGAACCCAGTGATCGTGTAGCAGCCAATCGCCGTCACTTTCATGCACGTGCTGCAGTTTATACCCCCAAGCGAGAAATTAGTATTGATGAGTCCCTAAATGAAATTTAAAGGCCGGTTAGGGTTCAAGCAATACATTCCCTCTAAACGCTCCCGGTATGGGGTAAAATATTATAAATTATGTGAGAGCAGTAGTGTTCCAGTTATAGCCTCATGGCTTCCTCAAAAAATGCATGAACCATGCATGTGAGGCCTTGTTGGAATCATGGGATGTTGGTGAACAAAATGTGGTGTTTTCTTCCACTGTTGCACTTATGGTGTGCAAGAAATTCAGTGCAACATTGAAATGTATGCGTTAAAAACGCAATAAAATAATTTGCCTGTGAAGTTTGACAGTGAAGAAATGGCTGGCTGAAAACTGTCAAAACTACACCTTGACTTGTCTACTGTTCATGAATATATACTTTTATGGGGTACTTTACAGCGGGGGGCTTCCAAAATGTCCCAAATGGGATATAGGCACAGTAAACCAATTCCTGAAAACTTGCGCATGTTCCAGTTATGGCCTCATGGCTTCCTCAAAAAATGCATGAACCATGCATTTGAGGCCTTGTTGGAACCGGGGGATGTTGGTGAATAAAATGTGGTGTTTTTTTCTGCAGTTGCACATATTCTATACAAAATATAATATGAAATCTAAAGCAACATTGCAACATATGCAAAAAAAAACAAAAAAATATAAAAGTACCTCAAAATTTGGCAGCAATTGGCTATAAAATCCCTGTTTGAAAAGTGTCAAAATGACCCTAGTTGTACACCTTGACTTATCTGCTGTTGATAAACATATAATTTTGGGGGGGATAATCAGTATCTGTGACAACTATTACAGTTATTAGACTACAATGCCACATTTGAAAAAAATTACATTTCAAAAACGTGATGCATGCCTTGCAATATTTGCCCTATACTGGTCAAAATAGATGAAAATCCTCACCATGTTGGGTGGTTTCCAAATCAGTTAATGAATATATTTTGGATAATTTTTCCCATTGGTTCAATGTGTGTACAATTTGTATGTATACAAAACTGTAAAAAATGCGTTTTTTTAATTTTTTCCGCACTTTTTCCAGTTTATTTCAAACAAAACAATGTACTACCCATCTTAATGGTTTCAATGAAAGCTGAAAAAAACAATATATGATTGTGTGGGTGCTCTAATTGATAAGAGAGAAATTACAGTTGAAAAAAGACATGGCAAAAACACAAAAACGGCTCCGGTCCTTTAGCGACACCTTAGTATCAAAATCCCGGGTCCTGAAGGGGTTAATGGTCGCTTATCTCAATTGAGATTTACATTCAGAGGGTGCCGTGGTATGAACGTGCCCAGAGACCTGGTCTGGGAAGATTGCAGTTCCAGGGAGGCAAGCAAACGTTACCCGCACAATTGACCGATTAATTAAAAGTTCACTTGGATGCGCCCAGGTTTATCTCCTCCTGTTAATTGAGTTTCTTGTAATTAATACGGATTATCAACCAGAACCCGATACGCCTCATCACATTATCCCATAAACAAGGAGCAGTAGTACTGAAATATGAGGGATTTCTGGAGTGGCTGGCCAGCCGAGCTGGTAACAGCAGAAAGCTACAGGGCTGGAGGACCCCAAGGGATTCAGAGACAGACAGGGAGTGCATGAGACCTACTGAGACCTACTTATGGAAGCAGAAGAAGAAGAGACAGGAAGACCACGAACGACAACCGTAAAGCGAGAGAGAAGCGCGGATTATATGGCGGAGAGACCAGGCGATTCATCCTTCACAGCAAATCAATGAATGGCGAATCCAAGATTCTCTTTTATTGGGGAAGTGTCACGTGTCAGATTATCCTATAACCTCATTTGCCATCTTGCTTCCCCCTCGCCCTGAGATATTTGTGATAATAACGTTACGGAGGGACCTACACAGCTGAAAACAATCTCTAGGGCTAGAGGCTCATGCGCCGTCCGCTAAAACAACACGGGGAGAGAACGGGAAACGGTTTGGGGTGATTCCAACGCGAGGAACTTAGTGCATGTCAGAGCTGGGCACCGGAAAACGTTTTCCTACAGCATGATTTTTTAAAATTCATTAAATAGCGTTGCCATGGACATAACGGGACTTGTACGTGTCTGCGGTGGGTTTTGCCCTTTCTCTTCTATCGGCATCGTGTTGGCTGCACGCTCTCATAGAGGGAGTTAGTAAATCATGGCCTATGTGCCAACTCCTGATTATATGAATCGGCAGCATGTGAAAGATGTGTGCCTGCCGGCAAATGGGACATCCATAGTTTCCATACCTAAATGTGCTTACCGTGTGTAGTCCACCGGCAGACGGGAAGAGGGCAATCTAGTTGCTACCTGTTGAGCCCTCTCCCCTTTACCTTCTTTCTTTTTAATGTCCACCTCTTTTCTCCCCTTCTTTCATTATGTACTCCTTATCACCTGACTGTACCTGATGGCTTCTCCACCTCTTCGGGTGAGGCATTACTTCTGTGGCTGATTTTGACAGGCGATGGCCAGCGTCTAACCCCTGCCTGCTGTAAATCGAACTCACCAAAACGTCTTTCCTCGGCTAATTCCACAAAGGCAATAACTGCAAGAAATCACAGCGCTAGTATTATGAGACCAGCAAAAGGCTGATTATATGTTTCTTAAATAAACCACATCCAGGTATTTGTCACAGTTCAGATGCCCTACTCAGATAGGAACCCAAAGATGCACCAAGTCATGAAAACCTTCTGGGTCCTTTCAGCACGAAGCAACAACGTCAGAAAGAGTTTGTAGTACTGTTTAATGGTTTAAGATCAAATGAACATTCAAGTCAGGAGACTAAAGGAATTTCCTGCAGCAGAGAGGACTTCTTGGTCGTCACCAATGGGGACTCATGGGTCTTTAGCTGCTTCTTAGAAGGAGGAGAATAACAAGGGAAGCCGAGAGCTCAGTATCTGCTGAACGTTCCCTTTCCCCTGCGTGGGATACATGGTTTATTGCGGATATTTTTGTTTTATGTGACAGTTTGTGTCTCTTTATTGCTCGGTCTGGTGACACACGATCTGTGAGGATCCCTTTACTAAATGAAATTATGGGTTCTGTTAAAACCTCAAAACGACGTAATTCGACAAGAATTCAAAGACAGTGACCATTGTGCGGCTCACTAAAGTGTTTCTTATTAATGAATTAATCGCCACCATGGAAAAGGGAAGGGAGATATGATAGAAACCTTCAGAGACATTTAATGATGAGGTAAGGAGTGGTAGTGCTGCTTCACGAGACAAGTTTTGAAGTTGTTCAGATTCCGTGTCTACTTAATGCCGAGGACGGCTGGTTTGTGCCCACTTGCTGACCCCTCTGCTGCCAAGCATTAAGAGCACAGATACAAATCACTCGCTGCTATCTAACCTCCATCTCTTGCTTCCTCTGTTTGAAGAAAGACGGAAAAATGACAGCTAGGTTTGGTTGTAAGGACCACAAATGCACCATCACACGGCACAGGGGAAACCACACTAAAAACATCTCTACCTCTTCTGAAGACGTTCCTCCATCTGAAGATCAGCTGGGTCCCCAGAACCCGATGCCTAGTCACAACGTCACAGAAGAGAGTATCTTACCAGAAAGCTTGAAGTGAAATCATATAATAAAATGTTAGGATATCTGCAGATATATAGAATGTATTATTATTATTCTCCGGGAGAAAGAAGAATATTAAAAAAAGGTTTTAGGGAGTAATGCAAAGTTGCTGGGGAGGTTATAGGATGGTTTGGATAAAAAATATAAAAGTACCTCAAAATTTGGCAGCAATTGGCTATAAAATCCCTGTTTGAAAAGTGTCAAATAGAGTAATATGGCATTATGGGGGTTATATGGAGTAATAGGAGGGGTTTTAGGGAGGGATTATATGGAGTATGGGGAGTGGTTATATGGTGTTATAGGAGGGGTTATAGGGAGATGTGTATGTAGTAATAGAAGGGGTTATAGTGAGGGGTTATATGGAGTAATAGGAGGGGCTATAAGGAGATGTATATGTAGTAATAGGCAGGGTTATAGGGGTTATATGAAGTAAAGAATTAAAGCGCTGTTGGACTGCTGAAGATGTTACATGGATCAGTAATAATAATGATGATGATAAGAATTGTACTTTTACAATGAATAATTGTTACAAAGTCTGCACGGTCCCTGTTTGTGGAATCCTGGGATAGTTCGCCCTCTAGTGTGTAAATGGCTTAAAAACACTGATCCGCGTGCGGGGCTCACGCTGCACTCCACCAGTCTGGGTCTCACCTTGGAAGGTGGCAGTAGATGAACGCCATTCAGTGCATCTAGTCTGAAGGAGTCAGGATAGTCTGGGGAATGAGTTCCTACAGGTCTGCAGTGATACCACAACACGGCATCTCACACTGACCTTGAAACCCTTCGCACCTTCCGGATCTTTGAAAAGGCCTGAACCTTCAAAGCATTGTGACCAGGCTGTTAACCTTGCTGAGATCTTTGGATATTCTTAATCGTAGTCCTTCCCATGAAACCAGCCACGGAGCCACTGTATTTTTACCCAGCCTCGACGGGACAGCATTGTGTTATATATACAGCAAAAATATGGGGTGCTTTCTATAGGAGGGTTTTATAAACTTTCTCAGGCATAGTGTTATAATTTGTACTCATGAACGTATATTTATTTCAAGGGTTATTTTCTATGGATACTTGGCGGTACTAAATGTATCAAATTCATCCACCTCGAATAACACGTTGGTTTTTATTTGCACCTCCAAACCTTACAATGAGAAACTGTTTAAAAACCGAATGTGCAATCACGTGTTAGCTCTGTCCTAACCCTCACACAAATACTCCTCTAATAAAGAGTTGCAGAGACCGCTAGCCCTTCGTTCCTATCAGGAACCGATAAGCTAGGGTACGATGTCTGAGAGAAGGAGCACAATGTCCCCCAGCAGAAGATCCCGCCGCATGCCTGACCCGCGGTTTATAACTTTCACCCTTAGGCTGCTAGTATTCAGTTTCTCCTTCTCAACCCCCTCAAAGAAGAAGTCTTCGTTGAAGATGGGGCTCCTGCTTCTGCGGATGACGGTGCTCCTCTGCTTCTGTAACTTCCCTGGATGCAGGTACAGGACAACACAACAGCTTATTGTCTTGGGGTCCTGATTAACAGGGTACAGGTTCTCTGCACTGACAAGCTTCACCCTCAGCCGCATCAGCTCCTTCATGTACTCTGCCGACAGGTGGAGAAGACCTCCCCTACTTAGCATGACCTCCGTCTCCTTCGTCAACCTCTCCGGACAGCAGATGAAATCCAAATGAAAGATGGGTGGAGGAACCAAATGCATCATAGAGGACCCCAGGTCATGCTTCCGAGGGAAGTTGGGGCTGGTGTCTGTTGAGCTGGTCTCCTCAGTGGACAAGGAGTTTGCCCGATCAAGGGTTCTCCCGGTCATAGATTGAAAAAAGAGGCGCTGCTTGTTGTAGACGTGGCTCACGAGGTTCCCGGCCAAGTTACGTGTTAGCAGAGGAGAGTTAAAGGGAGAAGACTCTGAGGATGAAGTAGTGTCGTTTTCCATATGGCCGAGGGAAACATGCTGAAGATCTGCTTCCGAGGATGACGAAGACCTCCAGCCCATTGTAAAGTCCACGGGAGACAAGGTCTTTTCACAGGATCCGTGTGTCTCACACATCTCATGGAAGAGAGATTCCCTCCTGCGAGTGTGGGGGCTCTCGGACAGGTATGGACTGCCCATGATGGACACTGGAAAATTGGGATTTGGATTTTCCCCGGGGTCTTCTGTCTCTGGTTCCGCATCCTCCACCTGGATGACGTGTCGGTTGGCTGACCAAAGCAGCGCCCTTGGCACAGTCTTGTATCCCATTTCTGAGTTTGTCTTATCTAGAACCGCTCGAGCGTGTTCACTTTTGCCCAGCAAAGACGGCAGTTTAGGAGGTATAAAAAATTTAGGGATCTGGTCAGGAGTAAGGATATTAGGGCAAGAAGGAAGAACCTTCTTTTTGTGGTGAAACATTTAAATTGAAGATGATCTTATGGACTTGGAGACAAGATGGAAACCAGAAGACACTTAATCTGAAAATAAAAAAGGACATTTAGTAAGTGCCTCTAGAAGAGAACAGTATGACAAAGCATTGGAAAACATACATGTGCAATAATACAGATCACACGGTGGTTACATGTATTTGCTGCCCGGTTAGTGTTCGCTTCTTTCTTAGTTGGGTTGGGAAGGACCATGTGCAATTAGAGTCTGTGAAATGTAAGGTCACTTTAATAGCTCATAAATTAAATCCAGTTGTGTGTGAGGAGGACACTGAATCCCCACGTTCCGTGTCATTCACAGCGATGAGTGTCTTCATCACTCGTCAAGCTCTATGAAATCCTCAGTGTTTCTCTATAGTGCCCGTTTTACCCCACATCACCCCATTTCCCACCAACCAGACTGGAAAATGTAAACAAAAAGTGACCCAAGCCTCCATTCAGAGTAGGTATAACAGGGAAACAAGAAAGAAACCTCCCAACGCGTTTCGCACCTGACAATCCTTATTTCTATGTGTTCCCTATTTCCCAGGGCACACAATTGAGTTTCCAGGAATGTTTGTTGCCCGGTCCCATACCTCTTGTGTTAATGGTACCCCAAGACTGGAAGTCTTATTAACCCTTTACTCAATGAGCCCATTTGCTCAGCTGCCCGCACACCTAGACATGTCGCCCTTATTCCCCACCCTGTCCCCTCAATCTGTTATTACGATGTTGCCTTTTATGAAGTTGCCTCGCAAACAAGGAAAACAAAAATGTTTAGTGGATTTATCTATGCGTATGCTTGGACTAATATGTACTATGCTGGGTGTCGCTCACATGCATGCCCCTTCTGTGTCCATCATAAACCTCAATAAAATCTTTATATAAAAAAAAATTTAAATCTAAAAATATACACACAGAAGAAACATTAATCACCTTCACAGAATAAAGTCTAGAACACCGTACCAATTCAGTCGCCGTCCTGCCGTCTGGTCTTGGTACCGGGTTCTGTGCAGTCTCTGATCACAGAGCAATGCTTCAGTGCTGCTCCTCGCCGTCTGCGCATGATGCTCATGGCTTTTATAGACACACAATGGGACGTCACTCCCTGCAGTATCTCTTCTCCACACCTCTCTGCCCGTATCCCGGGCTTGGCACAGCTGGCACAAGGCTTTGAGAATGCCAATGTGTCCATTCCCATTGTGATTGTGTAACCCGTGTTCTTTCCTCTCCGGCTCCTAATGAACCTATTTACCCGACTTTGTTACTCTCGCGCTTTGTCTCATGACAAATTGGTTTATTTGCTCTGAGAGGTTCCCTGTCAATCTTCCGCCCCAGGCATTTAACCCTCTGTGCGACTGGGGCATTCTTCCTCTGCTAATTTAAGGGTTATTCCAGAGACAGGACATTTACGATTTCTGATAACCTTGTGGCTGGAGTGAGAAAATAACTTGTGGCAGCAGGTTTTTTGGAGATATTTGCCCTATTAATCAGCTTGGTCCAGGGTTATAGATCACACTTTGATCCGAAGAGATCTATGGGATCTCGCACTCCCTTTCATGTGTTTTTAGAAATTAATTTCAGCTTTAGACATACTTATGCTTTGATACAATGTCTAAAATCGCTCTGGTTATTTAATTGTTGTCTCTCCTGGTGTCTCATGCTGTCATGTGTAGGATAATGAGGTGGGGGAATATTCCTGTTAGTTCCAGAATAATACTCTAACCTGAATAGACTCCGAGCCCTCGGCTTGGTCTCTCCTGGTAACGTATGGATGATCTATTCATGAGACTCTACTTCAAATGCAGCTTTCAAAGAGCCTGTGATTCATTTGTTTGTGAATGTAAATTACCGGCATATCCAGGTGCAAGTGTGAAAGCTCCTTGGTACAGAGCCTGCCATTGTAGCACTAGACTGTAAAGTCTTTGAAAATGGGTCTGCCAGTCTCGTGTGGTACTAGGTGGTCAAATGGACCAGCTATAGAGCAAGCTGGCCAGCACTTGACGAACGCTGCCCACTAGCATTAGAAGTAAAGAGGTAACATGTTCACACAGAAATCGACCAGGCTTCTCAGAAAGAACTGATGTCAAGTGTCATCAAACACCCCAGACCAGGATAGCTTCCTCTTTCCTGCTGTCAATCACAGCTCACACTACCAGGCACTAGGAGGCACCTGCTGCTCACCCAGAACACAGAAGGAACACAAGCACACATGTTTAATGTTATGCTGCAGAGAATGTTATGGATTGGAAGCTCTGGGGAACACGTCCTGCCCGTATTATTTTTGGTGTTTTTACATTACCAGTCCCAGTCAACTAAACCAAACCTCCAAAAAAAGTCAATTACTGAGTAGCATTGGAAGGGGAGACCTTTATTGACCCTTTTGGAGGAAAGCAGTAGATTCAAGAAGTACTAAGTACAAAAGTAAAACCAGATTGCAGAGCAGGCTCTCAGTCGTATTAATACCGAGGGCTCCCAAGGGCAAGGAAGCAGCAGACAAAAAGAACATTAGAGAAATACTACAAAGTAAGTTCCGTAACCGGTGGAGAATTCAGCGCGATTTATACCCAGCGAGAAGCCCTGACTTCAGAGATCAGACCAGCCCGTGGTTATACAGAGGCATTATCACTCGTTACAAAGACAATTGCAGAAGAACACAAAGAAAAGCCTCAGCGCCAAGCTGCTCGTGTCTGATAACACTGCAAGAAGAATGACAGAAACCGGAATGCCGTTTATATCGCTTTAGCCCGGGGTTATTAGACACTGTACAGTAAATGAGATCAGCACTCATGCTCCATTAACGCCTGACGGAACAGCAAGGAAGCCTTCCCTGGCTAACTCATTGAGGGCTTTCATGTGTCTCTATAACTAAACAGTTAAGAAAAGTAGTAGAAATACAAACTGTAATAAATACTAAAATGGACAACCCAAAATATCTGGCATTCTCCTACTAAAAGAGCTTTTATTGAGTTCTGGATGAGGCTGTGTGGCTGTCTGGTTCCCCAGAATAGGCCGCTCCAAGCTGCTGCTAACAGTTACTGGTTAATACTGGTTTTCATTGCAATGAGGGTCCAGCTATTCAAGGAGAAACATCTAATCGATCTTCTGTTACCGCCGTCCTTCGGTCCTGGGACTGTCCTTTTAACGGTATCGACTTGCTTTCTAGAAATGAAAGGTATCTGCATATCCTCTTATCCCGCACGCTCCTGCTCAAGGCTGGGGTACTTGACCATTTCCCGTCCCAGCATCGTCTGAGCATTACTCAAGAGCCCACCTTAACGAATAGAACTAAGAAGAAAAAACAAGACACAGCAAAACAAAAATGTTAGCTGAGCAAGACGGAGGGATGAGAAACAAAAACAAAAAAGGCAGAAAACCACAAAACAAGGAAGCTCAGCTGCAGGGGTCCCTGGCAGGGTCCTGGCTGAGGTACAGCTCGACAACCGCCTGTACCTGGCGCCAACGGCCGCTATGTGTCCGACAGTGACTCAGGTACACCACAGGCCAGGGATTGTTTAGATTATGTATCCGGCTCTTGTCTCAGAATGATCACCCTGCTCACCGGTTGCCTCTGTATGCAGCACCTCGTCATCGTGACTCCGGATCTGACAGCTGCAGAACACCTTCCGACCCTCCACCTTCTCCACCTTGCTGTCCACGATCACCGTGCGGCCCAGGGGGATGGGGCTGAAGAAAGAAGCGGTTACTACAGAGATGGGATATATGTCTGGGGGTGATGTGAATGAATGCTACACACAGAGCAAAAAGCCAGAAATTTATGATGTAGCCCTGTAAGAGTTTTTCAGTCTGTGCTGAAATATTAATTAATTCAAGAACCAGTCATAGAAGGGTTTGAGCGCCGTTTATTAGTGGCCACCAAGGGCTTGGACCCAACAAATGTTCTGCATTTGCATTAATAGTAAACATTGGAATGTAAGCAGATGAGGCTGGCCATACAGCCCCCAAAAGGGATGACGCTTACACTCTATTAGTGGCTGAAATGTTACTGTCCATGGGGGGGGGGATCTGCCTGTCAGGCGAATGGTAAATTGGTGCCTTATTTGCCCTTTCCTGCGGCAGACGTACTTGCGATAGTCAATGTTTAGATTGGCCGTCATGACTGTGCCGCAGCTATACACAGCTCCTGCTCCAGCCGTGCTGTCAATGATTGTGGCAATGCAGCCACCATGAGTAAACCTGCACACGGGAGAGGGAATTAGTATATATTTTACGCACAATATTCTACTTAGTATTTATTATACGTCAATATGTCTCAACTGACCTGCACCCTCATATTACTAATCTCTTACCCCGGGGGTCCCTCCAGGTAGTGTCCAGGCTGGAAGAGACAGACCATCCTTTTCTCTGCCTTGTTATAAAACATACTGTATTCAAAGCCAACCCCGTCCTGGTCAATGTTCCTAGTGAAGAGACGATTCTCCCTCCCTGCGTTCACATCTCCTGTGTAAGGAAAAAAGTCAGGGGCAGTATCCATGCGTAGTGGTGTTCCAAGTGCCTGTGTCGTGGGGCATGGGCAGTTTATCCATGAAGGGATTTAAACAGTTAATCCATAATCACCCATGCCAACCGCAGGCTTTCAGAGGGGTCAGGAACAACTGCAGGGCAGGAAGACCGTTTACCCATCGAGTAAGCATTTGTATCTCAGAACATGCTCACATATTGCAGCAATGCGCTTTACTGGAACAATAAAGTTTAGTGTAAGTAACACGAACACTCATGTGGATTTAATCCCGCAGAGAGCCAGTATCTTCATACTAATCCTGTAATCCACAGCTATGTATAGATATCTTCCCATGCCTGCCCAGGCTGGATTCGTAGCACAGCTGAATTTAAACAAAGTGCCCCTTTCTGCACCTGGCAGGGGTAAAAAAAAACATATTTCTGCGCGACACTTACCTTCCATGTGATGAACTGTCGTGTTATAGGAGGGAATCCTCCTCCACTCCCCGTTCTTACTCAGCTCCTGGAACTTGTTGAATAAACCCAGCAGCTTCTGGCTCCAGGTAGCGTTAGGTAAACCGAAATCCCTGAGTCCCTCCACGGGACACGGACGGGTGATCTGGGGACATAAAAAAAAAAAGATATAAAGGGGTTGGCCCACGATTCTAGAAAGAGAGGCTCTTCAGACACAGGTGGAGCTCACCGAGAAATGGCAGGGAATGGAGCTGGCATTTGGGAGGTGTGTACGGGGGTGACAGATGGCAGTGCCCCCACGGATCAGCCTGGCGCAGCTTCTAAGCATGATGACACCTTCAAGTATAAAACACAAACAGTTAGTCTGGGCACACACGTGTATACATAGCGACAAGCTAGATCAACAAACGGTCACATGAATCAGTGCAAAGTGCTGCCTACACAGCGATAGGCGGGCACGCACACAGCGATAGGCGGGCACGCACACAGGGATAGGTACATGCGTGCACTCATCCACCGGATATTATTATTAGCGTGCATTTTACTGGCTCTAAACGTTGAAATGTGCTCTTATCACCATAGCAACCACATAGAGCGGTCCAATCAACAGTAGCTGTTTCTTGGTTGCTATGGTGATAAGGCCACTTTAAAAGTCACCTCTTTATATACATAACCCCGTACATGCCAAGCCAGTGTGTAACACGAACTAAACTAGAGTGTTACCCTCTTAATCACCTTCTACTGCCTCCACTGCCCCATTCCCACTCCTTGCCTGATCCCCATGCAATCCCTATTACCCCCTGCCCACTTCTTGCCCCAACCTGCGCCAGCCCTTTTATGCCCTTCCTCCCCGTCCTCTCGTCCCCTTTCAGCACCTGCTTTCTCCTCTCTCTTCCCCTCTTCTTGCCCTTGTTGCCTTCTCCCCATTTTCCCCTTCCTGCCCTCTCACCTGCCTTATTTCTGCAAGGTCTCAGCAGCGCATTGATTGAAAACCTGACCGGCGTTACGTCATCACGCTGCGCCCGCGTCGCCTGACAGGCTGCTGTGTTTAACCGAGCAACGAGACATGCGCGCGACAGGACGGGGTGTTTGCTGTGTGCTACCCCAGCGTTACTGCCTCTTACGGGGTATTAAAGCAGCACTGCAGCAGGTATATAAATATCAAATATACTCGGTAATATACAGGGGTAAAAATACCACACATTCCAGTAATACCCCGTGTAAATGTCACTTATGGGGTATTAAACCACCCAGGTGTATTAATGCCACACATTCCAGTAATACCCAGTGTAAATGCCACTGCTAGGAGACAGCACCAACCGGGTACACCACACACCCCTGTGTTACCTCTGCCATGATATCCCCTGTATGCCCCATCCTGTGATATTACACCCCCAGGCTAATGAGCCCCTTGTATGAAACCTATCCTTGGCCACTGGTGGGTACTGAAGGGCAGGCACTGCCCTGAATGCCAGCCGTGCCCTGTGGTGAATACTGATGGGCAGACACTGCACTGAATGCCAGCCGTGCCCATTGGTGGATACTTTCGGGCAGTTACTGTCCTGAATGCCAGCTGTTCCCAGTGGTGGATACTGATGGGCAGACACTGCGCTGAATGCCATCCATGCCCAGTGGTGGATAATGATGATGGGCAGACACTGCACTGAATGCCATCCATGCCCAGTGGTGGATAATGATGATGGGCAGGCACTGAATGCCAGCCGTGCCCAGTGGTGGATACTGATACTGCCAGGTATGTGTCTTTTTTTTAATCACTGCTCAATGCCTTCCTTCCGATTATGATGAATGAAAATTGTGGGGCCACATTAAAGCCCATATGATGCTGCAGGACGTACGTCTCGTAAGTGTCACCTTGTTACTTGCTTTGTAGTTTATTCAAAACACCAATTGGAAGTACTGTGATAATTATCATATCTTAGGCATTCACACAAAGGAAACAGCCCCAGCCCCCCTGGACTCAGGAGGTTCTCCCAGTGTCTCCCATCGTTTTATGGTCCTTGCATAACAGACTGAAAGCAGCTCATTGGCTGCCAACTCAGGCCCGACGCGTTTCACAAAGGTCGAGCTCCTTTGCAGGATCCACACCTAAGCCTGCAGAAACTTTGACAAGTACCCTGACCCAAGATGGCAGCTGGTGTGCATGGGGTATGCTTGAGATATACCAGACTCTGTGGCTTGATTTCATGACGCTGTATCTTGGAGTCTGTGGCATGTTGGATGGTAGCATTCCTACCCTTTTACCAGCAGGGGGTGCATTTTTCTGCAGCTGAATTCACAAAAGCTCTCTGACACTCCCTGAAGGGGATTCCCAGGGACTGTGTTCATATTTATGTGACTGCTCATTACAAATATTAATAAGAAGCCAGCTTACCCCAAAACTGACGGCATATTAACTCATTTGGACTTATACAGCAGCATAGGAGCACAACGACTAGTACACAATCATATATATCTTACACACTTTAATAAACCTATGCAACCGTGGACCAAAAATTAAAAACTAAAACTTCCTCTCCTTTGTTGGAACTTCTGTAGCCTTAGAATAGCATAGTTAGAGGCACAGCAACAAGATTAGGAGCGGGAAGGAGTTATCAGGTTTACCGCCAAAAGCCACTAAGTCCAGATCTATCCACGTAAAATGTAGCCAGCCATGCCCAATGGTAGATACCCAGGTAAAATGGATGCCAACTGTTAACTAAATATCCTTAGGAGTTACACAGATGACTTAGATAACATTATTACCTGCGTAGAGATCAGGATTAGAGGAGAAACCCCCAAGATTGTGTCTTGTTTTGTACCCCAGTGTAATTATCACTGCCCCAGAGCTCCCCCTCCAGGCTGTCATGTGTGTATGTAGCCTGATCCCGACCTCAGTCTGTGACTAACATATTATACGAGTTAAAGCCTCGTTAGGCTTACTTAAGAAGGTGGAGATAAGATTAGAACTGAGCACCCAAATAAAATGAACAAGTCTATGTTAGTCATACACAATGTGGCTCTGTGTGATACTGGGAGGGGTATGCAGCATCGTTACTGCCGTACAGTAATTAATAAGACTTTAGTGTCAGAAGGGTTCTCTGTACCTAACGTATCGGTTCGTCTCAGGCTATAAGCATTGTTTCCTCAGACCTATCGAACGTATGAACTGTAACGCACCGCCATAGAAATAAAAGATAATAATGATAATCATAATACAAGGCTTCCTGATCAGGGCGGCAAATCGAAAGGAAAGGCCATCTCTATGGGGTAGCTGCGGGTTCAAGATGTTTGCTGGAAATATAAATGAGCCCTACTTGTTTTTATGTTTTAGGCACACTCCCCGCCTTTGGGTAGCAACAGAAAATACCATTTCCCCAGCAGCCAAACACTGCAGGTCTTTGTGTTGCTGCCTGCTGGCGGGGGACTCGAGCTGGGAGCCTGTTGGGCTTTCGGGATATAAGAAAAAGAGAGACAAAATGTGATGGCAAGATGACTGGGTCAGAGCATCTCCAAAACTGTAGCTCCCTGGCGACAGGGTCATGGGCGGCCAAGGCTCATTGATGCACGAGGGGGAGAAGGTTGGCCCATGGGGTCAAATCCAGCAGACGAGCTCCTGCAGCAACTGCTGAAAAAGTTACTGCTGGTTCGAATAGAAGGGAGTCAGAACATGCAGAGCATTGCAGTTTGTTGCGTACAGGGCAGCGGAGCCACAGAGCATCACAGTTTATTGCGTATGGGGCTGCGTGGCCACAGACCATTCAGGGTGCCCATGCTGACCCCCGTCCGCTGCCGAAAGCGCCAACAATGGGCACATGAGCAGAAGAACTGGACCACGGAGAGATGGAAGAAGGTGGCTGGTCTGATGAATCACATTTTCTTTTACATCACCTGGATGGCCGGGTGCGTTGCTTACCTGGAGAACACGCAGCACCCGAACGCATACATGGAGGCTGCACCTCGCAACTAACAGGACTACAGAGGTCTACTGGAGTCCATGCCTTGACGGGACAAATGGGAGACCTACACAATATTAGTCAGGTCCTTTCAATTTTGTAAGTTTAGTGTTACTTTTCACTCCATTCCATCCATTGTTCTGCCCCCTGTGCATGTTTTCCCCATTGTGATATTGCTGAACACCCCGGCTCTTCTTGTACTTTTCCATATCCTGAGCAGCATTAACGTGGAATAAGCTGACACTCCCTGCTCACTCACCCTCCGCAGTGCAGAGACACCACCCTGAGCCTCACTCCCCCCCCTGCTGGCCGGATGCCCACCGACAGCATGACTTCACTGCTGCTTCTCTATGCCAGCAGCCAAAGCACAGGGCAGGCAGCAGACCCCGACCCCAGCACCAAGGATCATCCCACGGGCAGCCAGCAGTGATCCACATGTGCAAACAATCTGATCTTCATTAGAACTGGGAGACTGGGAGCCAAAGGCCCCACCAGAGAATGCCTGACCCGCTACTTACCTTTTACAAGCAATCGAATTAGTACTTTTATGTGGTCGGTTATTATTTTTTTAGTAGATATGCTGCAACAAAATTATTAATTAGAATAATTATTACCAGTACCAGACAGTACCAGACCAGGGTCTCCCATCATACATCTAGACTGTAAGCTCCTTGGGACAGGGTCTGTCATCATACCACTAGATTGTAAGCTTCTTAGTACAGGGTGTTACCGCAGCAGATTTAAGAGGATATCCCCAAATACCGATCTGTGTCATTTCCCTGTGATTCACACCACTCTTTCCACACCACGTACAGCTGCAGTTACAGTCACTCATTACTATGGCGACTCAAACTATTTTGTCCAAACACTCCAAGCAGGGCTGGGCTGTATCTCTAGCCAGAGTGGAGATTTTTTTCCAAAGAAAACACATTCCTGGTGCAGATGCCGGTGAGGCGCTGCACTCAGCGAGCCGCTGCTTCATTGTTTAAAAACAGCAAGTTCTCACAGTGTCACGATCAGGTCCACCCTTGTTTTCTGTTATTTGGTTCTGTTACGCTTTCTGAAAGTTTGGGGTAATGTAAGAGCTGCACAGACCTGCCCCTGAGTAACGGGGACATTTCACCCGCTGCCAGGGAGTTCAGTTAATGCACCGTCTCTTGGGAATTAAGGGGTAAATTGTATGCTGGGTGTTACATGCACTAACCAAATCGGTGGTGGAATGGTTCTTCTGTGATGTTACTCCAGTAACCATGGACAGACGTCTTCCACACACACTCCGTATCCCCTGTACATTCTTTGTGTCAAGCTCAGGGTAAATATTTGGCTTCCTATTATTGTAGGGCAGCTTATAATGCCTTGTTTGAGTCACACAGTGACCCCTACCCTGTGTATTTAGCTAATCACCATGTAACGGCATCAGTCTTGGTCTTAAGACATGCACTTTTTTTCTGTAAGGGGGTAAGTAGCAGGCATGCCTCCAACCCATGCGGAGGACTTCTTTGTTTGATGCAGGAACCTTGTACCCCATGTGTTCTGCAGACAGTGGTTTGATAGCACTGGGAATACTTGGGTAAATTCACAGGCTTCCCAAGCAAGCACCCCAGAAAGTTATATCCCACTTATTTGTGTAAGGGATGCGATTTGGGGTGAGCCCATATTTCCTTTAACTGAAAATGTAGGTTCTCTATGTTCCCCATCATATGCAACATCTGGTTGCCCTCTGATAATTCCACTTATTGAGGCCTAACTGCTAGGGAGTGCCTTCTCTGTGCCCTTTACATATAGTGTCTGCCGGCAGACAGCTTTTGGTGTGAAAGGGCGTTCCTTCCATACAAATAAATGCTCGTCAGACCTGCGGCAGATCACAGTCATCCAGCTGCATTCTCAACAACATATCTTTATTGTGTCGCAATTTCTGACCCACAGTGTAAGAAACCAGCCCAGTCTGCGCGGAGTTGCATTGTTGGTGGTTTACGTCACCTGATTAAGAACTGATATAACCTCCCTCCAGTGTATCAGTGTTTGGTTGTGATAGAGTTCGGGGGAAATAAAATCAACACTCCCAATGGGTTTGAAGAGTTTAGACGTGGATGTGTCTTACAGAAACCCACTAATAAAGCGCTCCGGCGTGGACATGTCTTGCAGAAACCCACTAATAAAGAGCTCCGGCGTGGACGTGTCTTACGGAAACTCATAATAAAGAGCTCAGACGTGGACGTGTCTTACAGAAACTTGCTAATAAAGAGCTCCGGCGTGGATGTGTCTCACAGAAACCCACTAATAATGAACCCACTAATAATGAGCGTGGATGTGTCTTACGGAAATCCGCTAATAAAGAGCTCTGGCGTGGACGTGTCTCACAGAACCCCACTAATAAAAAGCTCCGGGGTGCACGTGTCTTGTGTACATTTAGTTATCAGGCTGATTGTTGTGTTATTAAACCTCGGCCTGTTGGTCCTGTGAGGTGAAGAAGTCACAGAACCTTTAGTTGTGTCATTTTTACCAAGACAACAAATCATCACCATGATTCTGGGATCTAAATACTGCGGTAAACGTTGTTCAGAAACTGTTACGTTTTAACACACACAGTAAATTGAAATCTGGAACGGCACTTTTAATGAATTGCATATTAAAGTAATGTTATGGACTGTCGGAATAAGGGTTAACAGTAAAAATAATTGTTGATAGTAGGAGGACAGATTCTACAAGCTCTGTACTGCTGGGTTCTGATTTAACACCCATGTAGTCACCTATCATTAATGCTTTGGATCTAGGATGGATTGTATCTGGTGTGTTAATGAGCAGGACATAATAAAGAGGACTCAATATACAAAAAAGAAGAGGGATTTATTCTGGGCATGTGCGGGGGGTGGACTGAACGAAAGCGGAGCAGATGCTGGGAATGTGTACCATGCAGTGGCAACAGGTTGACTATGACTGCAATACCACATCCACGGTCCTTCACTTTCTCTTCATGTGTCTGGTGTAATAGTCATTACAAGCAATGGTGAGGCCGGCTATCAGAGAGAAGTAGCTGTGGAAGTTCACGCGTCCGTCGCGACATTGGTCAAGGTCCTTCATGATTTTGTCTACAGCCAGGGGGTCGTTCTGGTTCTGGAAGAAAAGACACTGGTTGGTACATGGAGAAGAGGAAAAAATGGTACGCTTCGAGACCGAGGAGCTTCAAGAGTGAGAATATATAACTATTGAGGGACCAGTGTACTACAGCCACAATGCCACGATGGATTCCTGAAGACCATGACTGGGTGGCAGGATCATTTAAAGGCATTCAGAATGGATCTAAAGAGATCCAATATGGCTTCATATAAGCTATCTATAGGATCTCCGTATTAACCCCCACTTCCTTTCTGTGCCATCCCTGGTGGTCCTACCAGCCCTGTATCATTCTACACCATCTTAAGCCCACTATGTTCCTTGTGGTTACTTTCTTGCCTTGCAGATTCCTGCCCTTTGTCTCTACTTCTGTCTTCTACACCCAGGGAAGGTGTGGGATTATACACGCTTGGTAACATGATGGGGCCCGCAGGTAAGGCAAGTTATTCCTTATCGACAGAGCAGTTTAGCAGGAGGGTGACTGGGAATCTGTGTTTATCAGAAGGATGGGGCTGCCTGACCTTCCCACAGGGACAAGCTAAGAGAGGACAATGCTGTCTCAAACTCACTGGAAGGCAGCTCCCATAACCCACGGCAGAAGATCATTTCCTTTAGCTGTTAGTCTTCATTTCTATTGCTTTTGTACATGGCTACAGAATATGTCAGAGCTGGAGAAATTAATGCTGATAATGCCGCAGAGCTGTGACCTCCCCCAGCGTCACAGCCGGGCCGTGTTTCGCACCCACCTTCAGGAAGTCTCCAAACTCCTTCTCCATGAGCTTGTGGAGGTCGTCCTTGGTCATGTAGCTCTTGTCTCCGGCGTATTTATGGAAAGTGAACATCAGGGTCTCCATGGACTGCTCCAGCTCAGAAGGGACCACCATTTTGCAGATATGAATGGGGTGTACTGTGAATCAAAAAAACAGGAGGGATTCAATGGAACGGCTGCTTTGGAAGACAGGTCCTTGACATGATCCTCACATAAAGCTTATTTATCAACGTGTGTTTGTTTCACACACTCCACAAAGGACTAAACTCTGATCACGTTCCGCGCAATACCAACCACGACAAGGTTACTCTGTTTCCGTCAAGCCGTCTATCATCGCAACATATATTCTCACGTGCGGAGGTGCCCCCCTTTGGCCAATTATAAACTGATATTTATGTAAATATAGAACTAACGCAGCGTTGGTAACGTGGTGAGACGGATTCATTCTGTCTCTGTTCAGCACGAGCCTCTAATTGTAATGTTCGTTTGGTCGATCGATACATCCTGCTCAGCGCTCTGGTGGTATCACGCTGAATCACTTAGCAGGACAGGCTATTGACGGGAAGCTCTCTGCAGCCGGAATGTCTGGCGCGGGCTAATGGTGCAGATGGAGTCATCGATTGTTGATGGAGCGGGTCCTGCAGGCTACACCCAGGACTATTCCTCATACTAAGACTAATAGGCCGGCTATGCTGCACTACAATTCCCATAATTCTTTACCTTTCACACTTCATGAGATTATATAATGCGTGTTGAACACAAGGTCCTCTGTTAATGCTCTCGGCCGAACGCTGACGCTCTGGCTCCGCACCCATAACGTGGTGTGACAGAAACGCCGGGCCACCATTAAAAGCTGCATGTATGTTTCCATTTCTTCACCCAGCCCCAGCTATTTGGAGTTTCCTATCTACATAAGACTTACGTCACTGGACTGTACAGAAAGGGGTTTGACCGAAGTGGCCAAGGGCATTTCTTTTTGGTATCCCACCAGCAAGACCAAATATTTATTGTTGCAGATTGCAGAGGACGTGAGTTTATCTCTGAGATGCCTCAGGCAGGGGGCGGCAAGGGAGGAGACGCCACAATCCAACAATGGCGTGTCTATAAAGGAACAGGTTTACGATTTGAACTGAACCCACAGACACCGTTTAAATCTCCGGAATGGTTTTTTAAACGTCTCATTTTGTCTGCCTGACTTCCAGACCCCTCACTGAAAAACTGCACCCCCGTATGGGGTCAGGGCTTTGTTTTAAAGAAACTATATAATTTAAAAAACATTATAGATATATATAGGGAATGTATGATAATTACGTTTTTTTCTGTAGCAGGAATACGTGGCCCTTGGCACTCCAGCTTTTGGAGGGCCCACCATCGTGAAAACTGGTGTTCACACAAAAGACGCAGAGGATCCCAGACTCGATCATGTGGCTAGTAACGTAAAGGTGTTAATCTTTAGTGCTACAGCTTGGAGGTCAGGGGCAGGTGGGGTGTTGGCTGATCTGGGAATGCTCCATGCAGGATTCATTACAAGCATCCCAAGAATTCAGAGCACCGCACCCTGCTCACCGCCAACGCCGAGCCGCTCAGAGAATCCGGCTAATGTCCCAGCCGGCCAGAGGATCACCTCGAGTAATGTGTGCCCGGGTAACCCTGCGTGTGCCCGCCTCAAACACCAGCAAAATAAATAATCCACCATCACAGGGGGAGACCTGGTGTCTCTACGCCACATGCCCAGTGAGGTTTGAATGAAGCACCTTACCTCTCAGTCACATGTAACACCTGTTTGGGAGCAGAGCTGTCCGTCACCAACGCATTTTACGTACCAAACCCCGTTACACATAGCAGTAATACAATGGTGGCTCCATAAGAAAGATTCAGATTTGGGGACATTTGTGAAAAAATTATATTCTGTTTCTTGTATCAGAAATGCAGATGGAAAAAGAGTCTCATAATCTGGCTTGACCCGCCACTCCTTACAGACAAAGGTACCACTACCTGCATACCAGAGACATCTAGCGCCCCGACTGCCGCAGACACTCCATATCATTGAGCACCATAGCTCCCATCATGCATGGCTATTCGCCATCTAATCATGATGGCAGTTGTAGTGGAAAAGACCAGGAGGATTTTGTTGCCCAGTCCTGCTCTCTGTACGTACTCCTATGATCTATGAACTTATATATATACAATATACTTCATGTAATTATTTTTATGTATTTATCTCTATGCCGCATCACCCATCGCAATTCATATCGTTTCTGGGCAGAGCTTTTATCGGCACTTTGTGGTTTGTACATCTCTCCACACTTGTGGCTTTTTCTAGCGAAATCTTTGTGTCGACGGGGTTGCCTGGAAATGCACAGCACAGGCTGCCCTGTCCTGTAGCACTTGGCCAGAGCGATGCAGAAGCGCTGAGGATGCAGCATAGAGAGGGTACTGCCATGGGAGAGGGGCCACAGGGCAAGGGTGTGGCCCCAGATCTGCTCCAACATGGCGGCCTCACTCTGCTGGACCATCGACCCGGGGGTATTAGTCCGTTATTCTGCGTCTGCCACTCCCTTCCCTACACCTCTAACGCAAGTCATTACAACATATTATTACTAATCTGAGTGTAAAATGTAACCTCAGCCGGGGCTGCACCAACCCGCCTCTCACTTCCTGATTTAAGGCTTTATGCTTTTTATGACAAACGCCAGCTCGCTTTAACCCTTCCTTGGAGTAATTTAGAGAAAGGGTTAAAGTCCACTTTGTGGGGCAGAGTTAGTGCAGGAGGTTGGAGGCATGTGGCAAAAAATAATGTGCTTTGCATGAATCTCTTAAAGAGCTTTACGCACATACCAGGCATTTGCTATTAAGGCTGTCACCCTTGGCTGCTCCCTAAAGGGCATATAGTGGGTTAACATGAGTATGGATGGGCCAGAGAGCAGCAGGATTACAGATCCTGTGTGAGGGAAGGGTGTGCCCTGGCGGGGAGGGATCTAAGGCGGGTATATACACGGCACCCTGCCAGCCTGTAACAGGAGCGCCCAACCAAGGGCAACATCTGGCTCAGGGCACTTTCCTTGTGCAGTCTCTGTACACCCCAGCCCTGCAGGACAGTGATATCCCAGGAAACTCACACATGTACCATCCACCACTGCTGCATGCATGTGCAGATCGCACCTGGCATACCAAGCCACAGCCCTGCTGTATTAACCCCCTTTTGTCTGTGTATTGGAGGTAGCCCTCCAGCTGTCATAGATCTACAGCTAACAAGAATGCGCATTAGCTAGTTGAGAATGATGAGAGTCATAATTTCCTCATGAGCTGGAGAACAGTCACAGTAAATTTACTAGCGGCCCTTCCTGTATTATTGGAGTCATGTTAAAAGTGCATTTAAGGGTTAAATGTCCTTGTTGCCCCTCCAGTTTACTGTGTGCACCCTGTGGGAGAGGTCCCCATGTAACCGGCCCCCCTGCATCGTGCCAGGATAGACTCACCGTGCCGAGATGATCAGGGTGTGTTGAAGGCTCCGGGTCCTGTGCTCAGTCAAGTGAGTGCTGGGTTCGCCTGCGTCTGCAGTTTGATGGGTGGGAAGGACTCCCCGTGTGTAGGGCCGCCCCTGAAATCTGAGGCTTCTCTGAGTCACTTCCAGATCCCTGTCAACCTCCCAACTTCTCTCTCCCACTCCTGGAAGATTCATTTTTTGTTTCTTTGTTTCAAGGAAGATTTCCCATTCCCCTCCCTTCCACGCCCATGGTATGCCTGAGGCGCAGAGGAATGCATAGGTGTGTGAGCTGTCACTGCTGTACATCCGACATGGCAGGGAGCTAAGATGCACCCATGGAGTGGGGTAATAGTGTGTGCCCTGAGACAGAGTCTGCCGTTATATGACTAGACAGACCGCTCCTTGGCATAGAGTCTGCCATTATACCACTAGACTGTAAGCTCCTTGGGACAGAGTCTCACGGTATACCACTATATAGCATAAGCTCCTTATGTCAGGGTCTCGCCTTAAACGCTGGGAGTCTCAAAGTGTAAACCATGGACTATTTCCCACGCACCTCTCCACGGGTACATGAATAGAAGGCGCCAGGCAGTCAATTTCAGCCTATTCTCTCCAGTTCCTGTAAAAACTTTTAGCTGTCTCAATAACTCTCCATCTTCTGACCCCTCCTGTACCCGCTCACATGATCTCATGTCAGGAGTTTAGCAGCTTCCTCATTGTTGTATGTGATCCCATATAAATGTAACTCTCACTTTATTTGCTGAAACCCTTTGGGTGTCACAAGGCATGTTTTTCTTTTAAACGATTCAGCGGTCGTTAGCAACATGCTGGCATGACACGGGTTGTGCCATAAATGGGTTTCACCTAAAGTAATCTGATCTGCTACAAAAGCCTGTGCGGAACACCTACAGAAATAAAAACCGGATATGGTCTGGCCTGGAGGGCAAGTAAAGTCCAGTGGTCATCGGCCATTTTCCTGACCCCCCATAACTAACATACGGACTGTCACACATTTACATGAACACATTCATGCTCACACACTCACACTAACACATACATACATCCTCCTTCGCCGTTTACCTTCTGTGTAAACAGCCTTCCTTTTCAAACAGGACCATGTAACATCATGTTAAGTGACCCCACTGCATTCTCTCCTCTGCAAGTGGAAGTTGGATGGGCTTATTGTGAAGTTCACCCCACCCCAGGTTCAGAACAGTTGGCAGCATGCACCCAACCCACCATCACTACCTTATTTTTAATAACTTGCAGTACTTGGCTGCTTTGCAAAACTGGTTCTAAAGGCCACCGATTTGAAAACAATTTTTAAAAATGATCTTAGAATAAAAAGCCAAATAATAACAAAGTATGTATTGTAACAAAGTAGTATTTTTATTGTTCTTCGTTGCACACCGGTAAACGCTCGGTGACTGGTCCCAAGCCAGCCTTCACAGCTTAAACACAGTAAATGTAACTTTCAGATCGAGCCCACATCCTTTTACCAGATCCCTGGCTCCAAAACATTTTATTACAACTAAAGAAACAGATTTAGACAGTTGGAATTTGAAATGCAAGACGGCACGGCTGTTGCCCTCAGACCCTCTTGAGATGCTTTAAGAGAGCCTCGTGACAGGCCACCATCATCCCTCCAATCAGATTCATGAACTCCTGGAAGTTCAGCTCTTTGTCTTGTTTACCATCCACACCTCCATCCACGGACTCCATGAGCTTACGCACAATATTTGGGTCCTTCTGGTTCTGGAAAGCAAAGCAGACATCTAGGAGGTCAATTCCCTGTACCACAGCCCTTATTAATGAAGAAATGGTCCACAAATGTCCAAACAGACCCAGAGATCCCACACAACTGGAGATCCAATTATGCAAATGAGCCAGGCCAGTGTCATCATACTCACAAAGGACGACGATGAGCCGTAGGAGATAAAAAGGTGCATACATTGTACGCCATGGCTGAAATCATTAAGAAACCGACTGAAATGGGCCGTAAATCAACATGGTCAGCACCTTCACAAATGACCACTGATTTCTCCATCTCTGGATAGTTAGAGAGGAAAGACTGACGTGTTTCGAAGAAAACATGGCATCTGAATGATATATCTGTAACGGAGGCAGCACCAAAACCATGTGTTACAGCCTAATGACGAAGGACAACTAATAAAACAAGGTCCTCTCTCGTGGATGTGGATAAGTGCTGGATGAGAAGCTGGATTCCAGCCCTCCAGATTGTGTTCACAATACCCCACCTAGTGGCAAGATTGTGCCCTGCATACATTAACCTCTTCCATACTTATCTGGACAATCCTTATCTCTGTGAGCGTAAAATCTGTATCCTTGGAATTATCTCAAAGCCACAAGCTAAGGGCACGTTCATTTTATATGACAGACTTTAAAGAAAAGCATTGTACAGAAGGCATACAGCAGCCCAAAATAAAGTATTTTAAACGTTGACACGAGCTACTCTTTTCCAGGCATAAAGAATAGGGAGATACACTTACGTCAGTGAAAGATTTCAGCTCCGTTTTCATAAAGGCCTCAAACTCTGTGTAGTTCATTTGATTTTTGTCGCCTTTCTTGCCCGCGTAATGTTGGAATACCCTGATAATGCTCTCCATGGCAGTTTCCATTTCCGTCGGAGGGATGAGTGGGGTTGGTTGCTGAGGGTTAGAGTTAAGTTACACTTTAATAGAAGTTAATACACTCCAAGCCCCCAAACCATAACTGGACCTTCACCTTCTTTACAGTGGACCTGTCCCACCATTTAGGGTTTTTAACATATTCTCGATAGGCCTGCTCAATACAAACACTGGTTGGACTTAATACCTTTTTAAAAGCAGGAGTCTTGGATAAAGCATCATGACAAGCCACCATCATCCCACCGATGAGATTGAGGAACTCCTGGAAGTCGAGCTGCTTGTCTTGCTTTCCGTCAACACCGCCGTCCACTGAGTTCATCATTTTCTGCACAATGTTGGGGTCTTTCTGGTTCTGATAAACAGCAGGTTAATAAAAACTCAGGGATGTCTGCCCCAGGAATCATGAGAGTACAAAAGCGAGAGGAAGAGCGAGCGATTACCAGGACGTAGACTCCGTGAAGGCGGTGCAGGAGACAGAAGAGAGGAAAGGGCTCATTCCCAAAGGGTCAGCAAAATTAGAAAAAGCCTCTGTGATAAGAAGCAGATCTAAAGATTTGAGAGTAAGCAGAAAGACATATTAAACCATAAAAAGATACCCCAGGCCATCCAGCACTATATTAATGGATGTCAGCAAGCAGCCATTGGTGTCACCCCAGCAGAGGTGGTTTAATATGGGTTGATGTAGCTCAGAAATGGGCACTTGTGCCGGGCGCCACTCAAGGAACTCCCACTTGCTCTTACATCTGTGAAGGAGCGAAGCTCTGTCTTCATAAAGCTCTCAAACTCTGTGTAGTCCATGGCACCCTGGCTTCCTTGCTTGCCGGCGTACCGCTGAAATATCGTAATAATCTTCTCCATGGACCGCTCCATCTCTGTGGGGGGTGACTTCCTCATTTCAGCCTGTGTGTGGGAAGCACAGGTTATGGGTCAGATTTTTATGTTACCCTGAACAGCACACGCGGAAGGCTCCTTCACCACTGAAGCCCACCAGGACTGTGGAATGGTCACTGTGGATAGTGTGTGCTCTACGTTGGCTCGGGCACCAACGGAAATAATAATTATTCCGGGCAGTGTTAATGGCCTTCCAGATACTCAGCCTATGCATCATAGTTAATATGGGGAGATAGAACTATACATTATACAGGACTTCCTAATGCACAGTTCGGTCATAGAGACCGAATGCTTAACCATAAACAGTTTAGTAAATACACCTTTATTTCCCATGGCATCTGTTATCACACGGAGACCCTGAAACCCTGCCCTACCGGTGCTCTCTCAGACGCTGTCCTGTTCGGCTGTGGTTCTAACATTGTCCCCTACACAATGATCACCCAGATGCAAGCTATAAAAAACAGGCAACTAGACTGTTATCTGCCAGCAGGTTCTGGGTTTCTATGTAGCTATGATGTCATACACAGAAAGTTTTACTTCCTGTGTGGTTTATAGCAACCTCTTTTTTTAGGACGCCACAGGAAGGTAGATGCCACTGAAGATTACTACCCCAGCCTGCTGAAGCTATATCGGATCTTAGCACAGAGTGCGTTTTCATTTTCCATGATGCTTTTATTTCAGCCATTAGGGCTCTCTAGGAGGCGGACCGCCCTGACTGTAAAGACAATGGAGATTATGCCAAAGCATTGTGATCCTCCTCCTCCCTACAAAGAGCACAAGACTCACACCCGTCACTTTCATAATGTCTTCCTCTGAGCAAGTTAACCGTGTGGGGCTAAGAAGAAGTCTAAAGAAGGTCCATCCCAAACCCCGAAACCTGGAGAAGATTAAAAGGAACCCGACCAAAGCCTCAGCAACTGAACTCTATGATCTTAACCCTACCAGGGACACAAAACAATACACAACCCGTACATCTGACAACCTGCTGGTTAATAAACACCGCAATGCATTTTGAATAAAAGAGGAAATGGATTGTTTTGGTTTTTTTGGTTCACTTAGGTGTGCTAGAAGCTATCACTGCTTGGTAACATATCTGTGTATAGAGAATTATCAGAGGAAACCAGTAACAGAGTCGCTAAAATTACTGAGAATGTAAAGCCACAGGCATGATGCCAGATGCCTTAACCCCTTAACAACAGGACAAGAGGAGGTCATTGCATTCTGGGCCTTTCTGGCACCAAAAGGACCTTGCAGAACCCAGTTGTGCAACAAAAGATTACAATGCCAAGCGCTGCACACTAAATAACCCGGATTCATTAATCTGCAAACAGGCAGAGCATAGAGACAGGGCTTTATCTGCCCCCTCCCCAAGTGTGATGCACAATTATAAGCAAGTTTGGAAAAGATGGCACCTTTATTGGCGATCACGTTGCATTTGTTTGCAAGCTTTCAGTTACCCAGTAGTCCTAAAGGTTTCGGAGCCCAAGAGCTGAGTTTGTGTATTATCCTGTGTACGCGGGTCTGGCTGCCTTTCACATAGCTTAGATAATAAGGACCATGTTCATAGGAAAGACTAGCAGTTTTATCTGGAGATTATAGCCCCGTGAGGGTAACAGCCCTGTACATCTGTGTGCATGCAGGTAAAAAAACACCTTCCTTATGGTTACCAGGGCATGTTTAAGATGAGAATGGACACCCCAGGTAAGAAGAATACGCAAGAAGCCTCCCCTCTACCAGTATATCCCATTGCGTCTTATGAAGTATAACACAGTGAGATTGAAGCCTGATCCCAGAGCCGAGCAGCACTTACCATGGTGAGTGAAGACAGGGGCACTTAGGCTGGGACTGTGCACAGGAAAGCAAGCGGGGGATCTGCAGAGGTCTGTAAGAGAACAAGTTTGGAGAGTTTAGAGCCGCACCCAAGACGGCCGACAGCCAGCACCCTCCCTAATTTCTGCATTCCTGCCTCCTAGCTACTCGCACAGTAACTGCTTCCACGCTGACACAGTAACCACGGGCCTGTAAGGAAGCGTATCTGCTTCCTTACCCCTTATGCTGGGGTATCACCGGGGGCTGCTCTAGGATGTGCTAGTGAAAGGTATAGGGTCCCTTTGCTGCATGGACCACATGCGAAGACAGGCATTTACTGCAGCGAACCCTTGTACCTCATCACACATCTTTTTATCGTAACAGGCATAAAGTATTAAACTCTCCGGCCACCTGTCTCTGGGAATTCCAACCACCCTAATCAAGTCCCCTGTTGTTTTATTATAGATGGAATACGTCGGCACCTGGTTTACCTGTCTGAGCACAGGTGTAATCTAGAAAGAGGCATTGTACCAGAACCTGCTGGCAGATCGGCCCCGTTCAGTCTGCCTGTTTTGCTGCTGCAAACCCTAATCGCTTCTTGGTATCTTAGATTCAGGAGCCATATGCATGTTTTAATTCCCTCTCTGTATTAGCCTCTACTGCTTCCGCTGGTTAGCAGTTCCGCTTATCTACCACTCTCTCAGAAAAGTAAAACTTCTCTCATCTCCTATACCTGAGCAGGGTGTGAGACTGCATTAAGAGAGAATGGGCTGAGTTGGCAAGTTACATTTGAGAAACCGGTTACTGTGTAACTGTTTTATGTGAAGGCTCCCTGTTACGGCCTAATAAATGTAGATTTTTGCAGTAATCCACGGTTGGCCTTTGTTCTAGCACAGTCGCTAGACTTGTTCTAGGCTGCACAGTTTCTTTACCTCTAAGCCTACAAAATAAACCGCACAACTCAACGCTGGGGGCCAAACACACCTAGTCCAGGACTACAATGTCTTCCTTCACACTAAGGCTGTAAAGCCGGCTGTCGGAGATGAAGTGCCGGCAAAAACACCCTAATGTGAGTCAGAGAAAGGTGTGAAATTAGTCCCTCCATCCACTTGTATGAAAATGGTCACCCTCAAGTGGTCTCGGGAACATACAGACTTCTGAAGGACTCAAATCCAGAAGGACTCTGATGCAGATTCTCCCACAATGCAGACATTTAATAGTCTTCCAGAAGAGGGTATTTAATAGGCTATTTTCTTGGTATTAGATCTGTTCAGTTATAATTATAGGAGGGCGCGCAGGTTTGACAGTAAATATTTCATTCGCTCGAGTCCAGGATTGACAAAGTGACGCATTAGCCCCCTCGCCATACTCTGTTACTTAATTACCGATTCAGGTGGCTCAGTACGTTTCCAGGGTCCACAGAGACCCATATGGCCGGTTACAGACTGTGGGCTGTCACCCATGCTGGGAGTGAGAGGAATACCCGTTGCCTAGGTGTTCTCCAAGGCTGAACGTCAATAAACGCTCTATTCTTGTAACGTGAATAGTCTCCCTTGGCTGCATTCCTCGGCTGGTGATCTACAAGCCCAAACTTGATCTGTATTTCTGTAAAATGAACAAAAAAGGGCGCTACAGGAATAAACATACCCAATCTCCACTAGTTCTGTGACTAAAGGGACAACAGTTGCCATATGTAATCGCCTATCTGTCCTGCGCTTCTTTGCCTTAACTCTCCTCACCTTTACAAAGGCTGCCACTAACCAATCAACAACAATCAGCGGCTTAACAACAGGGGAGAGAGAACACCGAGAGATAATCGTGGAGATTCTGAGAACAGGAACTTAAGGAAGCTGCTCCCGTAGGGGGTTCTAATACTTATATACTGCTGCTTAGATTTGTTTATTGTATAGAACATGTACAATTTGGGAGCAGCGACCAATCAAACCCATAAGGGCTTCAGCCCAATACACAAGTGTGTGAAACAGGAGGACACGTGAAATTTTTTAGGTAAAAATGGGGGGCTGTCTCCTGATCAACATAGTTTTTCAGCTGAAAGGCAGCACACTGTGTTACTGTGCAAAGCTTGGTAAAACTGTTGGTTCTATAAATGGATACACTATTCCCTGTTTATTCCTTTCCTTACCTCTGCCCTTTACAGGCTGCTTACATGTGAGGCCCGAAGGGGTTTGTTCTCAGGGGTAAATGCCCCTTTGTTATAAGACAGGGGCGAATATTGCCCTCCAGTTGCAGAGCTAAGACCTGTGCAATGTGAATACATGTATCAGTACCCGGAAGCCTGGTGCTCAGTTCAACGATCCTTCTGAAATCTAGGTCACAAATTCAAAACATGGCCTCTAACTGCTCAAATGCATGTATGAGCTTAGCGTGTGGATCTCATAATCGCAGCCTGAACGTCTAAATCACCACATGCCTAATAAGATCAAAGGAAAGCTTATCATTGATGCTACCGTGGGTTTTTTTCCACAGCAGAAGCTCATTGCAGCCAGCAGTGTGAGTACTGTGTTTTCTGTCGTTCTTTTCCTGTCATTTTACCCCGCTGTTAACTGAATATATTTATTTTTACTTTTTCTAAATATTAAATATTCATCAAGTAATATAGTTATATTCCCAATAATAGCATAATTACATTTTATCTGACAAAAAGTGTGAAACATCTAACATAACAGGTGTAACATTGTTGCAGTTTTATGCTGCAGTCTATATGTTGCCTAAATTCTTAGTGGTAAACTGAGTTTTTGTTCTCTACACATGATGTTTAATTCAGTTCTGCAGTCCTTAGAGGAAGATTTTTATGGTTTGGGATGGGCAAAAATGTGTGTTCACTTTGTATTTCATTTTTAAAAGGATCAGATCTAATGAATGGACAGCTTTAGTCTGAAATCCATGCATTTTCTGTACCAAGTATCTATCTCTGATCGGGAGAATGTGTAAATTGAGACCAGGAATATTGGCTACACACGGCTAATATTAATTTATCACCTATAATTTGCGTACATTCCTTTTAGAATCTAGTCAGAAAAAAAAACACTGAACAAATGCAGTCATCCAGAATATTTTTTTTTATTGCTTTCTAGTAAGTGCTACATAGGGTAAGTGCTGCCCAGGAATACAGCCCTGGGGCAAGAGAGGGAAGAGGGGAAGAATTGAGGTATTTTTGGAGAGAAAAAATGAGGGTACAATAATTTGTTCTGTGAAGTATGTCGCTGCCGTGTGTCATCCTAGAAGGCCTCCTCATTTTATTGATATTGGTGGGGAATCCATTTTCCAGGCCAAGTATTCCATCCACAAGAATAAGCTGGTAGTGTAACAGGAACTGGTGGCTGGGTGGGGACCTGAGCTGGTGCCTGAGTGGGGACCTGAGCTGGTGCCTGGGTTGGGACCTGAGCTGGTGCCTGGGTTGGGACCTGATCTAGTGACTGGGTTGGGAAGTGAGTTGATGCCTGGGTTGGGACCTGAGCTTGTGCCTGGGTTGGGACCTGAACTGGGGCCTGAGGTTGAACCTGAACTGGTTCCTGGTGTGGAACCTGAACCTGTGTTTGGTATGGGAGCTGAGCTGGCGGATGGGGTAGAATTTGAACTGGTGTCTGGAATGGAACCTTAATTTGTCCCTGGGGTGGAGCCTGAACTGGTGTTTGGTATGGAACCTGAACTGGTGCCTGGTATGGAACCTGAACTGGTGCCTGTGATGGAACCTGAGCTGGTGCCTGTGATGGAACCTGAGCTGGTGCCTGTGATGGAACCTGAGTTGGTGCGTGGGGTGGAACCTGAGCTGGTGCCTGGGTTAGGACGTGAACTGGGGCCTGGGATTGAACCTGAGCTGGCACCTGGGGTAGAACCTGAACTGGTGTTTGGTGTGGAACCTGAACTCCTACCTGGGTTGGTACCTGAGCTTGGGGCTGGGTTGGAAACTGAGCTGCTTCCTGGGTCGGGACCTGAGCTGGTCCCTGGGTTGGGACCTGGACAGGGTCCTGAGATTGAACCTGAGCTGGCGCCTGGGGTACAACTTGAACTGGTGCTTGGTATGGAACTTGAACTGGTGCCTGGGGGGGAACCTGAACTTGTGTTTGATACCAGACCTGAGCTGGTGGCTGGGGTAGAATTTTAACTGGTGTCTGGGATGGAACCTGAA
>VKOC01000417.1:0-21943 GCA_009364415.1 Spea multiplicata
TGCTATAGCAATCATAAAAATACATGCTGTGCAAATGATACCTTTTTTTAATGATACCTTGAAAAGTATTGGCAATAAATATTTAATTTTGTAAGTTTTTTAAATTATGTATCTATATATAATTCACACAGCTGAAGTACACTTGATTTCAATTGTATTACTTGGCACAGTCTTTGTATGAAATCACAGCTGCACATTTTAGGTGTGATTCAATGAGTTAGCTAAAACACAGAATTTTAGCAATTACTTGCTTACAAATTTGAAAAAAAAATAAAATTATGTATATAACTGATTCCATGTCTAAACTATTGTGTACCTGATAATGTTAAAGGGAAGCTTGTAATTGATGTTAGTGCAGGCCCTTGCCACAGCAGAAGCTCATTACGGCCAATGTGGTAGATTTGCTAATGTTTGTGTTGATGCTATATAAATAAAACATAATATAATAATAATAATAAATATATTTATTTACCTACATGTCAAATTCATTTATTTGATTTGCAGATCATAATTTGTATCATGTTACCATGCCTAGGAATGGCATTATTTTTTTTATAGTACAATAGTACACTTTAGAGTTCATTAATCTATGGCATTGAGTGTTTATGCCTCCAAGTGTTGCTTAGTAGAAGATGTGTTTTATTTATTTCAATGTCGTTTTTTTGTGGCTACAGTCTAAAAAGTTTTAGCTCTGACACTACATTCCCATTGCATAATTATACATTTATATAGTACTGTGCAAAAGTTTTATAGACACGTGTGAAAAATGCTATAGAGTAAGAGTGCTTTTCTGTAAATAGATTTTTATAATTTAACAAAATGCAAAGGGAGTGAACGCAAGAAAAAGCTAATCAAATGAATACTAGGTTTGACCACATTTTGCATTCAAAACAGCATAAATTCTTCCAGAGTACACTTGCACAGTCAAGTATTTTTAGGTATATAGTTGGGGGGATTGATTAAACAATTATATCAAATAGGTGCTAATTATAATCAATTTAATATGTATGTTGAAACACAATAATTAACTGAAACAAACACCTGTACAGGAGAAATACATCCAGTGGAGGTTCCTTGCAAGTTTGGGGCTGCATTTCTGCAGTAAGAGTTGGTTGGTTGGAAAGATTTGGTCAACATTAATTGTCTCCTCAATGGGGAGGAGATGCTTATCCATTGTAATTTCAGGGAGGCATCTGATTATTCTTAGACTGCAGAAGGACAATAACCCCAAACATACAGCCAATGTATTTAAGAACTATCTTAAGCAGAAAGAATAATGAATCCTGAAAGTGATTGTATGGCAACCACAGAGCTCTGATTTCAACATCATTGAGTCTGTCTGTGATGAACATGAAGAGAGAGAGGCAAATGAGCCTGCCTAATTCTGCAGAACTGGTTAATTCTCCAAGATCTTACCTGCTGAGTTCCAGAAAAAGTGTACCTGATGCTGTTGTGAAGACAAATACTGGTTTGATTTACATTTCTCTTACTCATTTTGCATTTTGTTAAATGATAATAATAAACTATTAACGTGCCTATTTTTGAAAGCATTCTTACCTTACATCATTTTTCCACACCTACCTAAAACTTTTGCATAGTGATATATATAGTTCTTTCCCAGATCATACACTTTTAAAGCTTACCATTTTTTTCTTCACCACCTGCTCAAAACTCTCTATTAGTTGTAGCTTGCCCGATCCCGTGAGATATCCGATTCATTATTGCTTCAATTGCCTTCTTTTGGATCCACAGCAAAGCTGAACTTGTTGGACTTGTGTCTTTTTTTCAAATTACTATGTCATACTAGTAATAATTGTGGCTTCTACTTCTAAGAAACATTAGATTTCCCAAACAATCAGAAGAATATTACAAAAGACAGTTTTTAGCTTACCTTAATAACAGTATATTTAAAATACATCTCTGTGTAGCTTTTATATGTAGTAATGAATGTTGTATAAGTTCTCTGCTATATATTCAAAGGTTTTATTCTTAAATAGCCAATATCAAAATTCCAATAAAATAAAAAAAATGCATAAATATTTAAATCACAACCAGTTTTGTATGTGTCAAATGCATATCAATATACATTTGCATGATGGGAATTGTTGTCCATAGCACCTTGAGACATGACCCTGTTGCACGTCCCTGTTACAGATGACTGCTATTCCGTGTACCTTCTATGGGATTTCAAAGACACGATGCAGACATAGTAACTGGATGTTTTCACAGGATATTTTAGGACAAAGGTCCCTAAAGCTCAGAACAAGCCTAATGGAACTAAGCCAGGAACCTCGGCAGAGATACAAATGGGTTTTTTTTGTAATGATCAGTCGCTCTCGGCCTTGTCCAATATGATTCAAATGGCTTCTGTTCCAATGAGAAGTCATGGAAACCAATGTTCCAAGGTACTCTCCTGACATCGAGAAATTTGATTAAAAAGCCTCATTGCTGACTGAAGTGAGGACAACGATAAAGTAGAAATGCCTGGGGTGGATTGGTATCAGGTGTCTTTTTTTTTTCTTCTTCCCTTATTCTTTTAAATAAAATCCCTATCCTTTTCTGCTTAGAATGTATTGATCACTAGCTCATGAATTCACAGATCACACGGTGTACTTTAAGTTCTCACTTATGATTATTTTATGAGCTAAAATAAATGTATTCTATTTTCACATAAAATACTGAAGTACCTATAGCAGTGATGTACTGGCCTGGACTGGCCATCTGGCACACTGAACAAATGTCCACAGTGGGCCTGTGGACAATAAGGTCCCTTGCTTATTGATAGTGCCACTCCAGCAGCAGATTGAGTCCTGTAGTGTGTGGCCACCGGCTGGATATGTATGGCTGCACTCCATTCAGGGCTGCCCCAAGACAAAATGCCGCCTGGGGCAAGATTTAAAATGCCGCTCCCCCATTATCTACCCTCCCCCCCATTATCTACCCTTCCTCTCCCTCCCTATTATCTACCCCCTGACTTACCTTACAGCAGTCCTGCAGCGAGTCTTCCCTGTTCGGTCTCGGTGCCGCGCTTGTAATGCTGAGCGCCATAAATGACGTCATCTTCCGGCACTCAGCATTACAAGCCGGCACCAAGACCGAGCTAGAGGGCTCGCAGAGGAAAGAGGGGCGCCGAGCGGGTCTTGACAACTTTGTAAGTAAAAACCACTCGGCGCTCCTCTCTCTTCCACTTTAAAAAAAAAAGGGCTTGGGGCGGCAAAGTTCAGCCCCTTCAAAAGTGCCGCCTGGAGCAGTTGCCCCACTCGGCTCCATTCAATATAATGTGCTCCACAAGTATCCAGCCAGTGACCTTATGTCCATCATTTGGTGGCTGCTAGCCTTAAAGTGCTAGGGCATGTTCCCAATATGACCCTGGTGCGGGAGTATTTTTCATCACATTTGTGATGAAGTTATAACTGGTGTAACATCTATAGCTGCTTCTTTTTAGTACCATGTGATGTTTCTATTTAGTGTAGTAATTGTTTTAATTGCAGCTTGTTGTGGTAATATTATAGTTTGAACAGTGAGATCATCTTTCCTCAATCCACTTATTTTTCTAATCATCCCTGAAAACCACAGCAATAAAGATTTACAAAACCTAATCAAGGGACAAAGAGAACGTGAACTTTGAAAACCTTATTACCATCCAGGTCTTTGGTGAAAACCATTCATATATGAGATATGTTAAATATAATGTCCCATAAACTGTCCCATAAACTCTGCTTCTTGATCTTACAAACAGTGCTGGTCCTAGACTGAAGAGCACTCTAGACAGAAAGTTGGCCAACACCAATGCACTCTGTATTACACTATGTATTTCTTTATACTTTTAGAATGCCAGTATAGATCTCTTGTGCTTGTCCCCACATATTTTGGGGGGTTCTATTGCACCCATCAGGTACCACACTGCACATTGGAGGCAGTTTCCAGGATGAGTATTGGTACCCTGTGGTCTAGCTACCCCAGGCATGTGCCTTACTCACCTGGGACTAATGCTAGCCCTGCTTATAAATGTCCAATGCCAGCAGTGGGACAGTGAGGATGTCTAAAGTTGGGATGGCTGAGGTGCACATGCAGTAGCAATTCTCTCCAATAGATGGTGCTGTAAATCCCTTTTAATGCCTCTTCTTTATGCAGTAGCAGTTCTTGAACTTTTTGTCAATCTAGAACCTATGCAAACCAATTTCTTCACTATCAAACTCCCTCCATTAAGGTTTTCTGACAATTTTTATTTTTAAAATACCATTAATGTTTCACACTATTCAGGCAATAATGTACCCCCTGCCTCACCAGAGATGCCCGAAACTAGACATATTCACGGGATTAGAAACAATATAGGAGATCATGGATCCTTTTTATGTTATGGGCAATATTTTAGCAAATAAAATGGCAAAAATACACTTTATCTTTAAGCCTACAGGCCAAGTCGGATGAAATGACAGAGTAATATAATATGAGCAAGTGATCCATTGATGATCTAAAAGTAGCCTAAAACCCTTTACTTTATACACCCCAATGGCTAAATGGGATGTTGCAAGTAAAGCAGGCTTTTCTCAGTAGAAATAAAATTAGGGCTGCCCACAGGAAAATTGCACCATTCCCTATCAACTGTTTATTGACTTGGGGTATGTACCCAAGCTTTTGTCTCTTAGCAATATGCCTTCTTTATTATATTTTATATCAAGTCATATTAACATAATGGTTTTGCCATTGGACCTGTGCTCTGAGGCACCGTATAACATACAGAGTGGAAGAGTGATTTCACCTATAATCTATTTTCAAAAAATGCGTTATTATCTTACTTTATAATGATTTGTCTTTAAAAAATGTTGATATGGAGGGGGGGGGACTGCACAAAACACAGGGAGCCAGTGGAGGGTTGGCAAGAGGGGTGAAGGAGCCAATTAGCCCTGGGCTGCTCTAATTCAAAGACTCTGGACCACTGCTACAAGCCTATCTTATGCATTTTACTTGCAATTCCACAAACAGCCCAATGGTGTCAGCATTAACATAGACATTAGACAAGATTTAAGGAAACCTAGGATCCTTTCTGTGTTTCCTTTATGTATTTTCTAAGTGGGTTCCTTAATACATTTGTCTTGGCCTGCTTTAATACTGGACCATTTGGCTGATTTGTGCTCCCCCCTCCCCATCTACCAAAATCATGTCTGCAGGACAGGGAGGTTTGTACACAGCTCTAAGATGGGTAATGTGCAACACTACTGTGTTGGTGCTATTACAGTGTATGTACACAGTGGGTTAAATATTTGTAATTAAACAATATACATGTTGCTTTTAGTGTCATAACTAAAGAAAGCCCCTGCTGACAATTGCTACAATAAGGATGAAAATATACTTCACTTAGCATAATGGAAACAGCATATATATATATAATATAATATAATATATATAATATTATATATATATATATATATATATATATATATATATATATGTAAAAGCAGAATGACCTATAACGTTTTTGTTAAACAAAAGGTTAAACCACATAAATGTTGCAATAGTAGTAAATAACTATTCAGAACATATTAACAAAACATAGCAGGTTTTTTTTTATTCTCAAATATATTTTCCAGATTTACATAGTCAGATATTTTGTAAAAGGTGTCTGTGAAGTAAGCATTGTGATTTGATGAAAGGCAGAGAATACAGCATTGCCCCCCGTGTATTAATGGCTGTTCTTGCTCTAACAGTAGAAAATTGTAAGATGAGACAAGAATGCACATGTACTGTGTGTGTGTGTGTTATGTGTGTGTTATGTGTGTGTTATGTGTTGATGGTGATTGAAGGGTGGGGCGGCTCAGTGATACAGGGCAGATGCTTGCCTTGGATGGAGTTGGCTGGGGTGTTGGGATAATGTAGTGAAATAGAACATATTGATGCTGGAGGCATCATGACTGTACATTCAATCCACAATACTGACATTATCACTTTGCAAACTCATCCATCACTCTTAATAAAGAATGACCTTTGTCCAATGGTTTGTTCCCACCTGGTTACACTTGGTTCCCACACTGCTAACAAGGATATTGACAACTTCTGTTGCTCCAACACCTATCACTTTTAGTAGGTTAATGAGAAGTATATGAGTTGTAGTCTACACCATTGACAATGATAAACTGAAATTGTCTAGCCCTGTTTCCATAATTTGGTGTGGGGACATGATTTTTTTTTGACCCATTCAATGTACAAAGGTCTTCCTTTTGCCCAGACATATGATTTTTTTGAAGGAACGTCTGAAATCCTGGTTGAAAATGGTGTAAATGACGGGATTGAGAGAGCTGTTGCAGTAACCAATCCAAAAGAAAAACTTAAATAACGTTTCGGGTATCTCACAGGCTTCTCTGCAAATCCCATATAAACTATAGCTGAAGAAAAATGGGAACCAGCAAACCACAAATACCCCCATAACCACTGCTAAGACAAATGTAAACCTCTTCTCCCTAGCCTGGGTGACTTTCCTCCTGGAGATGCTACTCCTCCTTTTCTTCTTCCTGGAGGAGAACAGGTCCATAGATTTGTTGCTGGACCTAGAAAAGCGACTGGACTGTTTGGAGAAGGAATTGTTCTTACTTGTCCTCTTGTCCCTGCTGGAGTCTGTATTCTCATCTCTGCTACTGCTCTTCCTCCTCTTACTCTCTGAAACACTACTCTCCTCCAGCTCCACATCATCTAGGTCTGTGGCTCTGGGTGGGCTTGGTCGAGATGGGCAGTGCCCATTCTCTTTCTCCACTGGCATTTTATAAGAGGTCCCTTTGCTGAAGCCATTCTCTGTGTGAGAAGAACAGTCTGTAGCAGGTTTCTTCTCTGATAAAGTCCTGGTCCTCAGTTTTGCTACTTGGTAAATGCGGATGTACACCAAGATCATTATGACACAAGGGGCAAAGAATGACCCTATGCACGAAGATAAGATGTACCAGGTCTCATCATTTAATTTACACTGAGGGTATACATAATCTTCTGGGTCTCTGTCCATAGAAATTAGAGGTGGGAAGGAGATGACAGCAGAAATAAGCCAGACTATGACAATGATGCCTTTAATCCTCCGAGGGGTCCTCTTTAGGTTGTATTCTACAGCCTGGGTCACTGACCAGTACCTGTCCAGGCTGATAGCACATAAATGAACTATAGAGGAGGTGCAAAATAAAACATCTAAGGCTAAATAGATATCACACCAGACGCTGCCAAAGTACCAGTATCCCATGAGCTCGTTAGCCAAAGAAAAGGGCATTACTAATGTAGCCACCAGAATATCTGCGCTTGCCAAAGATACCAAGAAAAGGTTCTGGGGGGCTTTAAGTGCCCTGCTTGTCAGCACTGCAATAACCACAAACACATTTCCCACAATGGTAAATATAATAAGAAATCCCACGATTGCTGCTAGACCCCAGACAGCAGTCTCCGAATATTGCCCCACTCCATGGGGCTCAGAAGAGGGTAAGAGGGTGTTGTTGATATCAGACGTATTTTCAGGCATTTCCATAGTACTGGCGTTAAAGTGGCATGCACAGAGATGCGCGGTATCCCTTGCTTCTTGTGTGCCTTGCCAACTTAGTGCCTCCTCAACCCTCATCACCGGCCATTATCACTTGTCTCCTCACCCCAAAGAGTTGTCCTCGGTCCCCAAGAACGCAGCCAAGCAAATCTTCTTCAGGCGACCTGCGTTCCTGTATCTGAACCGGTTTCATGTTCAACATTCCATAGACACGAAGCTAGTGTGGGTTCCTCTCATCCCGGTTGCTTCTCTGCTCTTGAACCTAGTGATCCAGCAGGGGCAGTGCTCAGAATACTCCAGCAGGAGGAGGAGGTGGATCTGGGCAAAGCATACTGAGCTCCTGAGGTTAAATCCCAGGCATCTGCTCCTTCATCAGTCCTGACCTGTGAGCGCTGTACTCACGATGACCATGCTGTTAACTGCAGATCACAGAGTTATCATCTGGGTTTAACAATGTGAAGAAGGCAAAGATATAATCCTCCTCTGACTGTTGAATTTCCAGCTTTTATACAAAATCTCAGAATTAAGCATTTTTTGTGGAAACTGGAGAAGTGTAGATCCACAGCGCATCCCAATGTACGTATCCCCTAAGTATAATTGCCTGAATTTGCGGTAAGTGCATTTCTCTGTCTCTCTCTCTTCCATCCTCCCTCCCCTTAACCCTTTGAGAGCCAGATGGGAGGAGGTAGGGTGTGATGCTGACACTAAGTGTCAAGGCTGGGCTGTAAATAGGCTTGTTGTGATGTTGTAAGATTTTCAAAAACACAAAAACCTTTTAATTTCCTAATTATTAAGCTTCCTCTTTTTTAGTGCTTGCTATGGAATTATATACATTAGTAACATAAATCCCTTCTGCCACTGCACACACATACATCAGTAACCTTCTCCCTCCCAATATAACACCCACATCACATATTTATAGTTACACACATTTGTATGATTCCTACATGTGATTATAGAATTACACTAATGATACCTTCCTTTGCATGAAAGATCTTTTGAAAGTAGAGTTATTAAGCAATTTGATTGAACACAGTAGAAAAGTGCTGGGATTAGCACCAAAACAGCTTTTATATTTGCTAATCCGTTAGAGCAGATGTGATAGGGATTTAAATGTTCCCGATTTAGGGTGAATTGTATTTTAAGAGAACACATGTTTCAACCATTGAGAATTATGTTTCATATTCTTAATTCTCATATACCCAGAGTAATGTGACAATAGGCAATGTAGCTGCAGACTGCTCGCTTGAGGTCACTCTTGCCACACAGATGACACTAAGTATCTCAGAATAGGGAGGATACTCCATCTATCTGCTATTAACTAACCTTCTTCTGCAGCATCTTCCAAAATCCAGTGCTATGTGTCCTGGGTCATCAGTGTGACATGCATCAAAGTGCATATATATATATATATATATATATATATATATATACACTAAACATGCTTTATGCATCAGACAATATCTTAACATGTACCATTTTAATATTTTGTATTTTCGACATTACCCTTCATTCAGAAAGGCAAAAGGACCATACATATGTAGTATAATAAGAAGTACATGACAGAGACTCACTAGCCAAAGGTCAGTCCAAGTGTTTTCAGTTAAGGAAATCTCAGTAGTGTCCAAATTCAGCACATGCAGAGAACATGGTTCTAGTTGTCCCATATTCTATATTAATATTTATATATATATATATATATATAGATACCTTTTTATGTGTATTTTGTTCATGCTGACATTGGTTATCTTGAATCATAAACAGTAAGAAATAAAGGATTTTTTCCCACTTATCTCCTTTCCTTTTATTTTGGGGCTAATTGCTAAATGTTGATTGCACCATGCTAATAAATGTGTTTACAAAACAGCATAAAAGTACTTAACACACTTGAACTGATTTATTGAATTGAAATAAAAACCAATCACACACTGCAATGAGCCACATAATTATTTCTGTAGGGACTGAAGTCCTATAATGATGTTCTGCGAAATTCTTAATCCACAATTACAGTTGGTAGTTGATGTGCATTCTGCACACAAAAAAAACAACTGATTGTTAACATTAGCTTCTTGCTAGATGTGGTTGGGTCTCATTGGGAGACTTTAACACATAGAGATTGTGAGACACTTAAAGTTTCATATAGTCTATATTACATCACCTACACTATATGGACTCTTCTGGAAAGGCTTTTTTGGGATTTTTTTGGAAAAATTCCAAAAAAGCATTTCCAGAAGAGTAGAAGTCAAAGGGGGACCCACTACATATTAATGTCTATGTATTGAGACATGTCATAAAAGTCTCTGTTGGTGTAATAATAAGGTGTCCCAATACTTTTGTCCATATAGCGTATCTTAAGACTTTCTAATCGGTAGAATTCTTATCCTAATTCTAACTTGAGATATAACCTAAAAAATATTTACATGACTCATGGCAATTCTTTATACATTTCTGCCTGCCTGTTATGGGATCTAATATCCAATGGGCATTTTTGGGCACTCATAAACCCTCTTTCCCTAATTTTCACACATGTTATAAAACATGTTACATCTAGTTAAAAAGGAGAGAACCAGCCGCGTACCAGGAGATCCGATGCATATTGTCCAAATGCATTGTAGTAGAACATGTGTGCAGTCACCATGTCTTATGAGTAATTGGAAGACTGTTCATGTTCAAGCTGTCAGGTTGAGTTAATTGACTATATGTCCTTACAATAAGGTAACGCACTGTTACAATGTTATTATTCTAGACTAGTGAGAGTCAGGATTTCATATTGTTTAAGCATATTGCTTGTTATTTTAGGACTATAATCTTCCCGGATAATGGGTGCCGCACTTTCTCCTTGTAGTAAATGAGTTTCTTTAAAATTTGTCTAAAATGGTTACTAAGCAACTATAGAAGATCAAATATTCTTTTGTTTTATACGGTTCTTAGTTTCTATTGTAATTTGGTTATATGGCCTGAGTGTAGCCTGAGATCTGATAAGTTTTCTGCTGAAATTTCCTAAAACGTCCTTTATTTGTAGACTGCCATTGTTGACGTGATATTTTGTGTGCCCTTCTCTACAGAATCCCCACACTGAGCTTATTCTTTATGACATTTCTAATGAAGGTTGTTCTTTCACGGACTCTCATTAGTCAGAGCGTCTGGCTGCTTAAGACTGTGTCATTCTATCATTTACTACCGATGGTATAATGCTCATCTATGTCATTTTTACTTTTTCTTGAGTCTTTAGACTTCTAAACATGTCCAAATGAACATATGATGTCAGAATCTGAACACTGTTGATGTTGTAAATGTTGTTGTTTGTTTGTTTGTTTTTTGTTGTACTAAGTAATCCCTCTGATGCTCACGTTGTTTTTCCATTTGTCAAAAGTTGACATTTTGGTGCTATTATACTAAAAAAAAATCTTGTAAACTGAACTGTAGGAGGCTTATCTCAAGCTGTAGCGAACGATGATCTTACCCATCTTCTATAACAGAGGGTACTAAATGTTTCTGTAACCATAGCAACATAAAATGCTACTCCGATGGTTTCTGTGGTATTCTTATGTGATAAAACATTTTTAAAAAGTTTAAATGATAGATCTACTTAAATTCCCTAACATGAAAAAGCACTCCATGTTTGCTTCTCTGTGGAACAGAACCTTTAAGACAAAGTGGCTTGTGTGAATTTCCAATTTTTGTACAGGGGGCTCTTGCATCTTGTCCCCTGGATCTGAAATACATATTGACATAACGAGTCTGCTCAGTTGGCTGCCGCCCAAGTCTAGTATATAGTGTATATATATATATATAAATATATATATATATATATATATATATTATATATATATATCTGTATTTGACATGTTAACTCAGGCCGGCAGAGGTCCTTAGTGCCCAAAGTCCGGCTAGGAAAGGCATTCAAGTGTAGCAAGCACTGGATTTACTGAATGGCACTAAGGGAACTAAAAAAAATACCTATGCAAATGTTTACGTTCAAGTGAGAAAAATGTACTTAATACACTTAATACACATTGCTATGTACCTAATGACAACATAAATTTGCCACATAAAGAAAAAAAAAAGCAATGATCGGAGTTCCCCTTTAAAGTTAATAAATTGCCTATTTGTACTTGGTACCACCATAGAAGGTCAGTGTTTTCCCTAAAAATGCACAGTTTTTTTATACATTCTATATCTGAGTTTTCTATATAATCTGAAATAACGATTAAAAAGATTATGCTGTATTATTGTAACGATTAAGATTCCTTATATTTCCTTTAAATTGTCATGGGTATCTTTCATCTTGACCCTACTTCTATGCCAAGAGCACAAACACCGCTGAGTTAACGGCAGCCGTGATTTATAATGTCTCGCCATATATTGATTTCTGCAAAACTATTTAACGAATCCACTACAAGAAATATATATTCTTGCACCACAGTCATTAAAACTAAGAAATACGTGAAGAAAAAGTGTTCCATAATTTCAGCATCCTTGTGTTTAGTGGCCTCCTTAGATGTTCCATTAACCTTTTTTGTCCACCCAAGCACTAGCTCCTGCCCATATGCCCATTCACAGCATGATCCTTCCAGAGAGGTGGTGTGTGAGAGCACTGGGTCCCCTATACACCCTCCACCAAACCTTTCCATCACAGCCTAGAACCTGACAGCATTGCCCAGGTACCCAGTCACCCGCTAAATTTCCTACATGGCCTCCTCCATTGTATGTCATCTTCTTCATGGATGCTCACCATGTATGGTATATTGAAAGGAGTGGTATATGTTAACTTGTGTGTCCATAAACTTACCCCAATTAATAAAAAATAACCACTTTTTTTTAACATAAATGATCTAGAAAATGTTTAATGAAACATCGGATATTTTGGGGTACTTATCTATGAAAACTGTCAATCAACCCAAATTTGCATAGATATTTTTGAAAAACCAGACTCATGCCATGGCTCTTGGCCGTCCAGACACGTCTTGTTTTTTTGGAACCGCCAATAACTTCTGCATGTACCGTACCTGAATCAGAGTGGCACGAGACATGCTCCCCGTCATTTGCATATTTCATAAATATGATATATATATGCAAAAGGGATATGACGCTATGAAACCAAAAAGTTGGGCTTCAACATAAAGAGAGATCTATGGAATAGCATTCAGCATAACAGGTACATGTTTTGGGAACCCATACTGCTGAACATTCCAGAATGTAATACAATGTGTGGGCAAAGCCACCTAGTTATTTCAATGAAGTAGCAATGGAGCACTTACTTGGCCCTGAACATGTATATAGTAAGTAAGTGACCTGTATTTTGATGGGGCTCTTTGCCTTAGATTTTCTTGACACGGTCAGTTCTGTCTCATGTGATAATAAACTCTATATAAGACATTTAAAATGCACATCAGTAGAACAAAATGCCAAAAGGAACTATCAGAGGCCACCATGAAAATAACACTTCCATGCGAAGAGACAAGGACCTCATAACTAACTTGTCCTAGCAGAGACTTATATACGCACGTTCTACAACACCAGGTTATTTTAATGAAAGGTCCCCGAGTGGCAGCTTCCATCTGTTTCTGGCAGTTCCAAAAAGATTGTTTAACCCTTTCAGTATAATTCGTTTTTCATCATACCCCATACAATTATTTTGACGTCATTTAAAACTGTTCCATTTGAAGGATAATCTATCATTTTGGCATATATATTACAAAAAGTAAATAGATTAGTAACTTCAATCTGCATCTCTTTTGACTGGAGATTAAATATCATCAGATCAAAGAAGCATCAGTATTCTTCAATGAAAATGTTTCATTACTGTTTAATGATTGTATTGATATATTGCTCTGATATGATTATCTTTTTCGGATAGGATACAGTCAGATATCTTACACAGCCTCTTTAAAAAAAGTTCTCCATAAATACTTCTTTTAGGTCTAAGATTTCTACCCAGTAATTATTTCCTTTATGAACCCTGCTTTGAAATTCATTAGACACCCTGCTGAACCAATAAGTGGACTAGGAGGCAACTTTTTCTTGGAAAAACTGAATTATACAAAAAATATTAGTTACTGACTGCATTGTACATGAGGGTAGATTTGAACATCATTGATTGAATAGCCTAATAAAAAAAAATAATTTTCTTTTGAGCCGTCACATCAAGGAAATCTGATGGATTATAAACCAGCATGGCATAAATTAGTTTGAAATTTCAACTTTAAAGGTTCAATAAATTAAAGTGTCACTTCAAACATGTATTAGTGCTGCAGCACTGCATTCAAGGAGAAGAAGAGAGGTACCTGAAAGGTGATCATAAGAGTTGTGTTTTTGCTTGCTTGAGGGGGCTTAATGCCATGTTCCATGGAGGTCCAATGGGTCTTAATGTGATACTGGCTTGTGTGCTGCCATTGTAAGTATTAGGGGGATTAACGTGACCCTATGACCGTTGTAGCTCCGGCTTAACCCCCCCATTAACCCCAATAATGACACCACACACCATTGAATATGGATAATATGGATAAGAGTCATTGTCACGCCAAAACCTGAAACAATAAACATAGGTGCGATAACAAGGACAATGACTCAAAACACCAACATGTAAATATATACAATAAACACAATAAACACACCACGCTTGCCAAGTAATCCAGGTACCATAACCAAATACCACTTAAGGAAGGGACATACCCGGATGCCCCCTCCCTGACCTGAGGTTCCCAGCACTGACAGCCAAGAACCTCCCACCAGATGTTACCAACAATTCACTTACCACCACATTTACCCCCTGGATACCTGGCAAGCTGCCGCCCCCACAGACCCCAAATATTCAGAGGTTTGTTGTTCCTCTGCTTTTTTGGGGGGGGGGTCCCTCCTCATTTTTGGAGAAACACATTTTTGGAGAAACACATGACTTAGGAAAACGTTCAAAATTGGTTTGCACAACAAATCTGAATGCACAAGTTTAGTTTCTTCCACCAGCGCTCGGTGAAAGACTTGCTCTTTGGATTGTGAAAAGACAGCATCAGGGAAGTTAGCGATGAAATGGCTGCAGATATTAAACACCTGCATGTTCTTTTATGTTTCTTTGTCTGTGGCACAGTTAATTAAATCAGAGACTATATTGTTGGTAGCATCACTTTCAGAATAATAATGTTTTTTTTTTTGTAAGGGTACCTTTAGGAGCCAGGGGGTGCAGCTGTTGTGTACCATGTTATGATGTAAACCAATTAAATGCCATTGGGTCAGATTGTTTAAAAATGACACGTTCGTTTTATGAGGCATCATAAAGGATCACCTGTGCACAATTTGTGCTCTATGGAAACATCTGCTCTCTTTTTCAAACCCAGCTCTCTGATGAGATGTTTCAAAGAAATGGTGCATTATCTCTGACCTGTGGGGTAGGTTGGAAATAGAAGAGGTCTGTCTTTAATGTTAATGGTGCCCTGAGCAGACCTTTTTGTGATGGAGTTGGGGGGTATGTTATTCATGACATGTGTTAGTTCGATTTACTCTTATGTCAAAATACAGATTTTACATATTTTGCACAGTTTTACTTTAGAAAGCAGCTGTGGGGAGGACCAAATGTATCGCTATGTGTATTTTGTTCCCTCAGTTTGACTACAAGCCCTAACATTAATTCATGACACTTATTTGTCTGGACACCCTGGAATCAATAAAACAACTAAACCTTTTGAAAGATTTTTTGGTGGGCAAACCACAAAAACACAATATATATATATATATATATATAATATATATATATATATCACCTGTGCCCTTAGTTAATCAAAAAACAAACTACATTGTGAACTTCTTACGCCTTTTCCAATTCCTAGCTGTCCTTTGGATTAACTTTCTATGAATTTCATAGGAGAACTGCCACATAACATAGTAACACAGTCATTTAGGTTTAAAAAGGTCCTAGGTCCATTCAGTTAAACCCTTCTACCTATCCTTCCTGCTGTTGATCCAAAAGAAGGCAAAAAAAACCCAGTTAAGCTATTTTTTTTATTTCGACTAACTTTTGCAGGATTTTGTGACTCCTAAAGGCAATCAGATTTGTCATTGGACCAAGAAGCTCTCAAATATTAATATTTTTTTAATCATGCATAGCCCGTTATGTTCTGTTATTCTAAAAAAAAAAATCCAGTCCCATTTTGAAGGCATCCATTGTATTTCACAGCAGTAAATTCTAAAACTGTATTGCTCTTACTGTTAAGATGCCCTGACAGCATAGAGAGCTGGCCAAAGGAAGACATGGAGGCTGCTGACATGAAGACCCGGAAGATCCTCACAATGTATGGAGGTTTCCAACCCAAGTCCAATACCCAGAGACTGCACACAAGCAGGACTGAAGATATGGGAGTACCTTAGTAAGGTGGAGCTCTAAGACGAGCTGCTGAGGGAATGCCTGAACCAGCAACAGACATGGAAGGAAGCTCAAGTAAAGGAAGTACCATGCAAGCCAATACCTTGCATGGGTTGTACCATCGACAAATAGACATATTCAGACAGACAAGCAGGTACTGGCCACTCGACATGACATCATGATGGTGGACAAGGGTAGTGACAGCAGTTGTGATAGATGTAGCATTGCCAAGTGACAGCAACATCAAGAAGAAGAAGAAGTATGAGAAGCTGGGGAAGGATTAGGGACTGAAAGAAGAACTAGAGAAGATGTGGGAATTAAAAGCCAAAGTGGTCCCAGTGGTCATAGGAGCCCTCGGGGCTGTGACTCATATGCTGGGAGAGTTTTTTCATCAGAGAAGCATAAAATGGCACAACATGTTTTCAATGTTTGCCGTCAAATAAGTTGTATTAACCGTCCAAATAAATCACTTTGCTTTTTGGGGTTTTCAAATGTCTAGAATATTTTTACCTAAAAAATGTAAATTAGCTGAATTTTATTTAACAATAAAACCAAATGACAATACGTTCTTTTTTAAATATGTTAGGGTATAAAACAAAACATTTATCTATACTTAAAATTTTCTCCTCCATTTATGGGTAGGACAGGATTAAGACTAATAACAGCATATTTTAGCCACACATCTGAATGGCAATCTTGTTTTGTAGCCATACAATTCAGACAACCATTGTTGGGTGAGACTTATATTTCTCTAATCTCTCTGAGGAGCTGCCTCTCTCTGGTCTACTTTATGTTAGCTTTAATGATGGTTTCCTTTCCAGCAAGATAGCCCTTTCAAGTCGGTTTCTACCTAGAACATCATTGGTGCCATTGTCTTGTTCCTTTCTGTTTGTTAACACCGACCGCTCTTACCTTGATGCAATGAACCTGCATTGAATTGTATCAGGGACAATCTTATCTCTAGGATGTTTGCAGGAAGTCTCTGGATCTAGGCACATCATGCATGTTTCCGGTGACAAGTGTTGTTGATAATGAGCAACCCATCTCTGGTTCCTGATTTATATAAGGTATAGGTGGTTTCCTTACAACCACCAATTTTGGTAAAACAGTTCCATAATGATCTGAAACTCCTGCAGCCCCACAAACGAGGCTGAGGAAAGTATACTCATAGAAAAGTGTGCCATAAATTAATTCTGCCTCTTAATAGTGCATATTCTAGGATGTTAGATTCACCAGGGTTCATCAAGGTTGAACTTACTAAATTACTATGTTACTATGTCTCATTTTTGCAACAGAAATGAGTGCCCTCTATGGAGTTGATCTCAGTTACCTAGAAAAAAGGTATTTGGCTCTGAGTCCGTTGGCTCTTTTCCAAAATCAAGAGCCACCTTGTGATGAAGCCTAGAACTACTTCTATTATTCCCATTCTAATGGATGTACTTCTGGATATTTTTATTGCTTATTCAACTTCTTTTTATTTTTTATATTTTTTTTTCTCAAGCAATAAAGCCAATTGCTCATTTTCCTCTGAATTTTATTCTTACTCTACAGTGCTCTTCCTGTGAAATATTATTTAGCCAAAGGGCATATTGACAGCTTTCTTAAATATAACAATTGGCATCACCGTTCTAAGCATAATTCCTCACTTAGTAAGTAATTACGTATAAATTCAGAAATTGATTTTTAGAAGGGGCAGAGCAATACAGAAAGTGAAGGCAACAAGACACCTGATTGCACCTGGAGATGCTCTGCCTATGGGAAGAGTTCACCAATCATCTCAAATCACTCGACTTGTGCATTCGTATTCGGGTGAACATGAAAACGAACACGAAGGGTGCGTATTCATTGTTCGGCCTGAATACCAACCATACGAACATGGCGGCGGCAAAACACATTTGAAGATGAAGACACACAACACAAAGAATCTTCGTGTTTGCCTTCATTTACTAATCTCCCTGGTCCCTTCCCCATCTAGCCTTCCTTATCTAGACAGCATCGCAGGGTTAACGGGAGCGGAGTGCAAACGACTCTATTGGCCCCTGCCGGCGACCAATAAAGTCGTTCTTATGGCCCTTTAACTCCTGACGGCGAACCTACGGATAGGTTCCTCCTTCAGGGGTTTAAGACCTTTAACTCTTGGAGGGGGAGACAGGCAAAGTTCCCCGTCAGGAGTTAAAGGGCCATGTAAGCCTATTGGTTGATGCCAGAGGAGGCACCTGCAGGCGACCAATACAGTCGCTTGCACGGCCTTTTAACTCCTGACGGCGGAACTTGGCCTGGGTGGACCATGGTCTCCCCCCTCCAAGAGTTAAAGGTCCATACAAGTGGTCTCCCCTGGCCAAGTTGGGGCTCCAGGATTTTAAAAGTCTGTACGAGCGACTATTGGTTGCTGGCAGGGGGCCCGACTGCCATCAACCAATGAAGTGCTTCTGCACTTTGTTAGTTGATGACAGAGGAGGTCCCTGCTGCCGACCAATAGAGTTGCACGTACGAAGCTTTAAAATCCTGGCCCCAAAGCTGCTGCATAGTGCGTACCGTGTTAACAACCCCTTCTACAAAAAACGACAAAAAACAAAGAAAAAAACCCAAATGTAAACAAATATTCGCCCGAACTGAACACAACAGGTGAATATTTGTGGAATACCAAGATTTTTTTCCCCATGAAGACGAACATGAAGAGTTGGCCAGTGCCCAACTCTACAAATCACTATATTTGTGATGTTAGCTGCAGCATAAAGGCTGTTTGTCACATGAACGCCTCCCTATCCTCTTCCGTGTATGAAGCCAGCTTGTAAGATGTGTACACTACGCAAAGTGTAGTGGAAGGACTTTGTAGTTGTGTTCCTGCGACGCTCCTCATGACCCGGTAACTGGAGAGGAGACCTGCTAAGGTGAATTAATCACCAGTCTCACGTGTTGTTCAATACAATATCAGTGTTTATCAGATAATATTTATAACAGGGCGCGTAAAGGGCAATATAGTAAGAATAGCGACAAAGCTATTCAGGGTATGAAAACTTAAAATCATAGAAACATCATATTACATAACCCTGACACGTGAGTGGGCCAGTCCAACTCAGACCAACTTTGAAGAATTTTGGATGAGCCCAGTAAGATATATTTCTCATTGAAGTTGATTTAAAAAAAAATCCATAATTTTCCCTCCCCCCCCTCCCAAATACACATAATAAATAGTCCACCATACAGAGCCTTGAAGGTAGATAGCAGATGGTAAGATTGAGTGAAATCTTTTCATGCCATTCTTTCCTGAAATTGTTTGTTTTGCATGTAGGAGCTTTTTTTTCCGAAGAGAAAATGGTAATCAGGCATCTAAAAGGAATGTAATTTAGACTGTGAAATAAATGCTAAAATACTGGGTTTTTAAAGTTATTTTGCACATCTTGATATGCTGTTTGTAAAAAAACATAAAATAAACATGGACTGATAGAGCATTCTTTTTATACCTTTTATATCTGTGGACTTTGTTATGCATGGGTCATATGTTAGAAACCAGAAGTTTACTTAGGATGAAAAAAACCCTGACTTTTAACAATATCCATTGTGTAGAATAATACCCCACCAGCATGGGATTCTTTATATATATCTTTGTATCAGCTAGGAACACATTCCCTTACATACTACACTATTTTTATTCTTTCTGATCCATTGAGTTGGAGATGTTTAATTTATATTTTTAGTGGGGGAGTTTATGAGTTGTTTGGGCACCTAATTCCTATTTATTTTATGTAATTTTGTTTCTACTTTTTAAACTTTTTTGACTCTAGATCTTTGTGGGGGGTAGTTATAGACTTCAAGGTTATAGCTTGACTAGATCAAGGTTATAGCTTGACCTTTGTGTCATGTAACATCACTGAGATCCATTTAATTATTAGTTTTAAAAATTCCTTAACTTACTGTATAGGAAAATATCTTTATTACTGCTTTTTTAATGTAACCAGTGCACCGTTACACTTCATCTGTCAGCGATTCTGGACGGGATTTTTATAAACGGGATACCCCAGGATGTCTAATGAAACTTCCCTGCCTGTGTCAAGACCATTCTAGTGGCCACCTAGTATTGTTATTCACACAACTCCATACAATATATTCGTAAAAATAGAAAAGCCCAAAATGTGTACGTTTCTGAGGGTTTAATGGACAGAATGCCAGATTATACATATGTACAATTCTTCCCCGAGGTGTTCAGTGGGGTTAAGGTCAGGGCTCTGTGCAGGCCACTTGAGTTCCTCCGTACCAACCTTATCAAACCATGTCTTTATGGACCTTGCTTTGTGCACTGGGGCACAGTCATGCCGGAACAGGAAAGGGCCTGTCCCTAACTGGTGCCACAAAGTTGGAAACATGCAGTTGTCTACTATGTCTTTGTATGATCTAGCATTAACATTACCCTCCTCCAGCAAACTATGCATTCTGGTAAGCAGTGTTCTCCTGGCATCCACCCAACCCAGATTCATCCAACAGACTTCATCACTCCAGAGAAGACGTTTCCAGTGCTTTAGAGTCCAGTTGATGCGCTTTATTCCACTCCGGCCAATGCTTGGCATTGTGAATAGCGATCTTTGGCTTTGTTGCTTCCAGAGGCAGTTTTAAACTCTGTAGTGAGTAATGCAAAGAACAAGTGATTTTTATGTGATACACATTTCAGCACCTGATCTGTTAGTGTACGCGATCTACCGCTTAATGGTTTAGCTGTTGTTACTCCGTGGCAAATTTAACAAATTTGTGTCTAGTGGCATCATATGACCAGGGCCGGCCCAAGACATAATGCCGCCTGGGGCGAAGTTAAAAACGCCACTCCTTGGCGTCGGGGGTGGTATTTGTAAACTTCGCCGACACCATTATCTACCCTCCCTCTCTATAATCAACCCTACCCTCCCCTTTATACTTACCTTGAAACAGTCCTGCAGCGAGTCACGGGCACAGTGCCAGCTTGTAATGCTGAGCGCCGGAAATTGACGTTACTTCCGGCGCTCAACATTACAAGCCGGCACTGAGACCGAGCTAGAGGGCTCGCAGAGGAGAGAGAGGGACGTGGAGCGCGGGTAAGCGAAAACCACTCGGCGCCCCTCTCTCTCCTCCGCTTAAAAAAACCCAAAAAACGCTTGGGGCGGCAAAGTGCCGCCTGGGGCAATTGCCCCACTCTGCTCCATGGTAGGGCCGGCCCTGCATATGACAGTGCCACATTTAAAACTCTTCAGAAAGATGCATTCCCCTGCTAATATTTGTCTATGGAGATGGCTGCCTACGTTCTTGATGTTATACACATGCTAGCAAAGAGTGTGGCTCAAATACCTAAACTCCATAATCAGGAGAGGTGTCCACATACATTTGGTCATATAGTATATATACATACCCAATAAAACATGCATTGTGAAGGCAATATAACACCAGCTGTATCTCTGTAATCCAACAACTATCATGCCTGTCAGAAGTAACACTCCATTCTGACGTGCAAATAAATGATAAAATATGCCTCTATAGGTCATGCATCATTTTTAACTAAAATGTCGAAACGCCCTGATGGCAATCATAGAACCCGACCAAATTCATTTTTGCATTGCTCACTGGCCAATGCATTTTATCCAATGTAATAAACATATTACAACATTTCTTAGTGGACCATATGCAAAATGTTCCTATTGCTACTTTGAAGCTGGAAAAGAAACGTTAGCCCATCCGCTCTACATGGTTCAAGGCAATCGAAAGGAAAAAATCCAAGCTTCACATAAATAACAAATGTTGAAAGGCAGACAGCGTATTACCTTTTTATGGTAGAAGGAGCTTAATCACATTCATAATGAAAACATAAATCCATAACATTATAATTATATTTTTACCATCTTCAGGCAAACTGGCGCCCTTTCTGATCACATTATTATTATTCATCAGTTTTGCTTTGCACATGGTTTGCCTAAAAAATCCATAGATTCAACTGTGTTACATGAGCAAGCTGCCCATTTTTCCAGAAGTACATGACATCCACGTTCCAAATGTTAAGATAACATCTCAGATAAAATTTAGTCGTTGGATCTTGGATCGTTTTTCACCTAAATGAT